>PVIY010004855.1:0-10667 GCA_004026745.1 Myrmecophaga tridactyla | reverse complement strand
CAGAAAAAGAAATAAAACCATAATAGAGAAAAAAAGATTATACATACCATACCCCTCACCCCTTGCTTTCACTTATCACTAGCATTTCAAACTAAATTTATTTTAACATTTGTTCCCCCTATTATTTAATTTTATTCCATATGTTCTACTCTTTTGTTGATATAGTAGCTGAAAGGAGCATCAGACACAGGGTTTTCACATTCACAGAGTTTCATTGTGAAAGCTATATCATTGTTCAATCATCATCAAGAAACATGGCTACTGGAACAGAGCTCTACATTTTCAGGCAGTTCCCTCCAACCTCTCTGCTACATCTTGAGCAACAAGGTGATATCTACTTAATGCATAAGAATAACCTCCAGGATAACCTCTCGACTCTGTTTGGAATCTCTCAGCCGTTGACACTTAGTCTCATTTCACTCTTCCCCCTTTGGTCAAGAAGGTTCTCTCAATCCCTTGATGTTAATTCTCAGCTCATTCTAGGGTTTTTTTCCGTCCCTTGATGCTGAGTCTCAGCTCATTCCAGGATCTCTGTCCCACGTTGCCAGGAAGGTACACATCCCTGGGAGTCATGTCCCATGCAGAGAGGGGGAGGGTGGTGAGACTGCTCATCATGTTGGCTGGAGAGAGAGGCCACATCTGAGTAACAAAAGAGGCCCTCCTGGGGGTGACTTTTAGGCCTAAATTTTAAGTAGACTTGACCTATCCTTTGTGGGGTTAAGTTTCATATGAACAAAACCCAAGACTGGGGGCTCAGCCTATAGCTTTGGTTGTCCACACTGCTTGTGAGAATATCAAGAATTCAACTCGGGGAAGTTGAATTTCTCCCCGTTCTCACCATTCCCTGAAGGGGGCTTGCAAATATTTTTCCAGTCACTGATCAAATCATTCTGGGATTCATCGGAGAATCACTCTGGACAAACCAGCAAAATCTCATGTGGCTACCTGAGATTCCAAGTACTTATGACATTTAATCAAACTATCTACATGGGTTATATTAGGAAATTCTCTACTCAAAATATAAATTTTGTGACAAATAAACATTTTTTGCTTTAGTCTCACACCTAAGGTGATATTTTAAAGTGTTAATTATCATCTATTTTCATCACCTTGCAATAATGACAATCCTTTGTTTCATGGATCCTTCTTGAGAAAGCTGAAGCTGTAGAAGTGCTAAGCTCCCTTGGGGAATGTCCTATGATTGAGCAAATGTAGGAACAGGTCTATGAGTTCCCTACGGCTGCTGTAACAAGAGACCACAAATGGAGTGGTTTTAAGACAGGAGAAATGTATTCTCTCACCGTTCTGGAAGCTGGCTGGAATCAAGGTGTGCTCCCTCTGGATGCTCTAAGGGAGAATCCATTCTTGGCCTCTGAGCCTCTGGTGGCTGCCAGCATTCCTTGACTTGTAGCCACATCACTATAATCTCTGCCTTCTCCTCTTCAGTCTGTCTAAATCTCCCTCCACCTTTCCCTCATGCGGACAATTGTCAGTGGATTTAGGGCTCGCTGGATAATCTAAGATGATCTCATATCAAGATCCTTAATGTAATTACATCTGCAAAGAAGCTTTTCCAAATAAGGTCACCTTCATAGGTTCCAAGGATCAGGACCTGGCCGTTTATTTTGGGGAACCACCGATCAACCCACAACTCTGGGTATGGGTGGGGGATAGTTTGCTTTTTCTTACTCCTGTCTCATGCCAACCCCAAATGGCCTTGACCTTGATTGGAGCGGCTAGGCCAGAACAGCAGGGACTGATCTGCAGTCTCCCCATTTTCTCTGGCCACACCCAATCTCTCCTGAGGACATTCTATAGTCGGCAGACCACTCGGGGGTGACCCAGAGACCCTGAACTTGTTCTGGCTCAGCTCTAAGACGATCAAACAGGGCCCAAGTCCCTGAGGCACTGCCCTGGGTCACAGACACTGACCACCCTATGTAATCATATTTTCTAGAAGTGAGAAGGGGGTTTGAGGGAAGGGGAGCATCTCAGAAACCACTCCTTTTTCCATGTGTTGGTGAGGGCATTGCCTGTAGGCCTTTCTGCTGAGGATGCATAGTCATAACGGCATGCCTTTTCAGCCCACAAGACACTATTGCCTTACAAAATTGTTCTTATATCAGCCATGCCCAACCATGCCATGGGTTCCTTCAGGTGAGTGTGTGGTGGTTAACTCAAAAGAAGCTGCATATGAATTCAACAGGAACCTCCCCTTTTCCTGCTTTCCTTTCTGCTCATTTAGCCTTTTGGAGACTTGCGAAAGGAAACCTTGAGAGGTATTAGAAGATTCTTTACATGCTCAGTGCTTTGTCCTCTGGAAATGCAAATATCTGTGCTTCCTGCAAACACATCTTCTGACAGAGAAAAGGCATCAACCATTGGAAAACTTCTCTCTCTCTCTCTCTCTCTTTTTAACCAATAAATGTCTATCGTTGCCCCTACCCTCCCTTGAGTACTTGAGCCATTCAATGTAGCGTCCCCATGTTCTCCCCCGAAGATGAGACATAATTGCACATTAGTTCCACATACTTTTTAGTGATGGTATCAAATGAAAAATAAATTCTAGCTTCAGCAAACTACAGCTGCTTGTCCCTTCCAGGGCAGATGCTCCAGGTGAGATAAGTTTGAATGCAAACTTATTTCAAAATGTCTTACTTAAAATCTGTTCAGTTGAAGAAAACACTCCTGCTTTTGCCCATATTAGGCAATTAATAAATGGTATTGTGTTTTGCAAACAGAAAGCATCACCCATTTAATTCTATTACTGTGGTTTTTGACAGCCATTAAAGCGTGGCAAGCATTTGTCTCTTGAAGAACCAATGGTTTGTTTGTTGCTTTAACATAAAGACTTACCCACACACATGAAGTGCTAATAATTGCACGTCTTTAATGGTGCTGTAATTTGTAGATAACAGCACTTCAGAAGTCTGTGTTTTCCTCTTCTGGGATTTAACCTTAGCCAGACATGCCTGGCTTAATAATAAGGTTGGCTATCTCAGTTTGACATGAGCTTGGTCTGAACTTTAGCTCTGGGTATGTTCAGGATGTGTAAGGAAGCATTCAGACCAAGTAGCCCCTCATTTCTTGACTCAGGCCTCTCGCTCCCAGGGAGGCATCTGCAAGTCACAAACCTCACCTCTACCTGGCTCTCCAGTTGCTTGGCTGACAGGCCCAGGCTACACAACCAACTCCCCACCCCCAACCCCAGTGACTCCATCCAGATGCCTGGGAATCCACAGAGAGGGGGCACCGGGTGCACCTTGGGTATCTCCTGCTAGTCAGTTAGGTGAGGCCAAGACTCCACGCACTGGCCCTGCCTCTCCTCCACTCACCCTTCCTCTTCCTGGCCCCTTCCCCAAACCACCCGCCATCTCTCCTGGACCAGCAGAAAGGCATCATACCTCTCTCTCTTCCCACTCAGGCCCTTGCCCTGCATCCACATTGCAATCAGATTGGGCTCTTTTAAATGTCAACTTGCTGGCCTTACTCCCCTCCTGCTTTACCCATCAGTGGTCTCCTGTTGTGTGTAGAATAAAATCTCAGTGCCTTAATGTGATTTATTTGATGGCCTGATAATTAGCTGATATACATTGGTAAGGTTACACCAGTTGTTAGAGGACTGCTCTGGCTCATTCCTTAGAACCTGTCTCCTTACCCTGTTACCCCCTCCCCAGCTCCTCATGATCCAACAAGGAAGGGATAATGGCTGGTCCATTTGGGGCCTTGAGGACTGACCCTGCTTTAGCATTGCAGCTAGCATCTCTTGTGGTTTGAAGCTGTATGTACCCCAGAAAAACATATTCTTACATCTAATCCATTCCCATGGTTGGGAACCCATTGTATGTAGGACAGTTTAATGGGTTACTTCAGTCAAGATGTAGGCTAACTGAATGAGGGTGGGTCTTAATCCTATTGCTAGAGTACTTTATAAGCAGAATGAAATTCAGAAAGCGAGAGAGAGAGGAAGCCACAGAGGTAGCACTCAGAAGCTGAAAATCAGCAGAATCCAGAGGAGACAATACAGAGGCCAGGAGATGCCACCATGTGCCTTTCCATGTAAAAAAAACTAAGGATAAAAGATCACCAGTAGCCAGCCCCAGGACACTAGCCTCCAGGAAGAAAGCATCATCCTAATGATGCCTTGATTTTAGACTTTCTTTTAGCCTCAAAACTGTGAGCTTATAAATTTCCATTGTTTAACTCGACTCATTGCATGGTATTTGCTTGAGCAGCCAAGGAAGACAAAACGTATTTTGCTACCAGGAGAGTGGGGTGCTGCTATTGCAAATAGCAAAAATGAAAAACGGCTTTGGAATTGGGTAATGGGTAGAGGCTGAAAGAACTGTGAGGTGCTTGATAGAAAAGGCTAGATTGCTTTGAAAAGACTATTGGTAGACATATGTATGCTAAAGGTACTTCCAGCGAAGCCGTAGAAGAAAAGGATGAATGTTTTATTGGAAAATGAAAAGACAATCCTTGTTTTAAAAGGCAGAGAACTTGATTGAAAGAGGTTGTATAGACCTATGGGTCCGACTAATTAACACTGGAAATATAAATAAGTTCTTGCAAGAACTACTTCAAAGGTATGATCCATGTACAAAGAGCGTTTCAGTTCAGGGTATAGGGGGAAAATTGCTATTGCATGCTATGGGCTGTGTTTAACAGGAAAACATCAGCACTACCACAGCAACAGCAGAAGTAAATGATGGGGGAAGGGACAAGAGTTAGAAGAGGATTGGATTCTCTGTTTGGTGATAGCATGCTTATTGGTTTTCTTTCTCTTGGGAGCAATAAAATTATCTAAAATTGAAAGTGTTGATGGATGGCGGACTTTGGACATTATACATGACGCCTAATAAATGGAGGTGGCTGAAGGATACTCTGACGGAGAAGTAGATTGGCGAAAGATGGTGTATACATATGATTGAATATCGTGCTGCTACAAAAGGGAACAAAAGTTTTGAGGCATGCAAATTGTGAATGAACCTCTGGGATATTTGGTGAGGCAAAATAAGCCAGAATAAAAAGAGGAATTATTGTATGGTCTCATTTAGGAAATGCTTATAAGAAAACAAGGGCCTAGATTATAAGCTCTTGTAGTAGTCACATTTTGTCCTGAGTGGTAATTATTATTTCTGGATTTTTAGAGGCTGTTGTATACGTATAACCTGGTTTTCAGAGATAAGAACAAAGGTGATCTGGCCAAAATTAAGGTAATTCAGAACATAGGGGTAAGGAAGACATTGTCTATATCTTAGAACCCCACCTACTCTTTGAGACCAAAGGCAGAAAGGTTTATTTTGTCCAGAACCTAAATTTTCTGTAGTACATAATCTAACTCAAGCTCATTTGAACAATTGAAACAGCGGGAGCCTAGAATAAGGGCATTAATCCTGTATGGCTTAATGTAATGCCTAGATATATCTCAGAATATAGTAAATAGATAATCAAAAAGTATTGGCAAAGTTCCTTGAGGGATGGGAAAAAAATATGGAACTATTAAACTTTACCACTGGGGGAACCCCTGATACTGTGTCAAACTTTAGGGACACCCAAATCAGTAGGCCAAGCCCTTGATTTTGACGCTTGCTCTTTTGAAGCTTATGTAGGTAGCAGAAAAGCTTAGCCTACCTATAGGTATATCTAAGAGTTACTTCTGGAGGACCTCTTTTGTTGCTCAGATGTGCCCTCACTTTCTCTAAGCCCAACTCTGCAAGTGAAACCATTTCCCTCCCCTCTACTTGGGACACGACATCCAGGGGTGAAAGTCTCCCTGGCAGCGTGGGAGATGACTCCCAAGGAGGAGTCTGGTCCTGGCACCGTGGGATCAACAATGCCATCCTGACCAAAAGAGGGAAAAGAAGTGTAACAAAGTATCAATGGCAAAGAGAGTTCAAATAGAATCGAGTGGCTACTCTGGCGGTCACTCTTAAGCAAACTTCAGTTAGACGTTGCTACCTATCATAACTTGCCAAACCCCAACCAAAACCATTCCAGCCAATCCTAAATAACACTTAGGGCAATATATAAGATTCTACAAAGGTTCCATGCACTAGGGTAACTTTCCAGAAACCTACAACCTCCAGATGGGTCCCTGGACCAGATAAGTCCTGAAATGCAGAGAGGCCAGCCTCTCCAGAACATCGGCTATTTCCATTTCCCTACCCTTTATTATTGAAAGCCCTTCAAGCCTGAAAAAGTTAGAATGGCCACAGACCAAATACCCTTTAAGAGTGGGAGAAAGATCAGAGGTGATGGTGGAGTTATACAGAGAAGATAGGGTTTAACAAATGAATATAATTGCTGAATCATTAAATTGATATTTCTCTTAGTTTCCAATATCTTACAACAGCTAGAAGTAAACACCTAAAATTTTGGAGTTGTAACCCATAGCAAACTCTGAAATCTGTTCTTCAACTCATTGTGCTGTGCTTTGAAATTTATTGCTTTTTGGTATATATGTTATTTTTCACAAAAAAGAAAAAAAAGGTCGATTTTGATGATAAAAGAGTATTATTCCTTCTAGCTCCCTATGTCCTGGTAGAGTGTGCTGGTTTGAAAGGATGTGTGTCCCCTAGAAAAGCCATGTTTTCATCTAAATCCATTTCATAAAGGCAGAATAATCCCTATTCAATACTGTATGTTTGAAACTGTAATCAGATCATCTCCCTGGAGATGTGATTTAATCAAGAGTGGTTGTTAAGCTGGATTAGGTAATGACATGTCTCCACCCATTTGGATGGGTCTTCATAAATTTCTTCCTATAAAAGAGGAAACATTTTGGAGAATGAGGAGATTCAGAGAGAGTCAGAGAAGAAGGACATAGCCACGAGAGCCCACAAACCAGCGACCTTTGGAGATGAAGAAGGAAAACGCCTCCCGGAAAGCTTCATGAAACAGGAAGCCAGGAGAAGAAGCTAGCAGATGATGCCTTGCTCGCCATGTGTCCTTCCAGCCGAGAGAGAGACTGAGACTGTGTTCACCATGTGCCTTTCCAGATGTGAGAGAAACTCTGAGCTTCATCCACCTTCTCAAACCAAGGCATCTTGCCCTGGATACCTCTGATTGGACATTTCTATAGACTTGTTTTAATTGGACATTTTCTCTGCCTTAGAACTGTAAACTAGGAACTTATTAAATCCCCCTTTTTAGAAGCCATTCTGATTCTGGTATATTGCATCGCTGCAGCTGGCAAACTAGAACATATAGCTAGAAGGAAAAATCTGAAAGGATGGTATGGTAGCCCATGACAGACTCTGGGATCTGTCCTGTAACTACTTGTTGAAGAATGCTTTGAAAACTGTTGCTTTTGCTTTGTATATATGTTATATTATACAATAAAAAAGTTTTTTAAAGTATATATTTTATATTCCATAGAAAATTGAATTTCTTGGAATAAAATCTCATGCAGTTACTGTGAAGAAAAAAAAAAGAGGCAGAGAACTTGACAAAACTGAGGTCTGATGTTGCATGCAAAGTAGAACTTGAAAGTGATGAACTTGGACATTAGTTAGGAGATTTCCAAGCTAAATTTGGGAAGTGCAGGCTGGTTTCTTCTTGAAGGTTATGCTGAAATGAGAGAAGAAAAGGATAAGTTGAGAAATGAACTCCTGGGCACAAAGAAACCAGAAATTGAGGATTTGTACCACCGTGAACTACGTGCAAAGCCAACAAGGCTTTTGTGAAGTTTGTATGAATGGAGCCATTGCCAGCCTGGACTGAAAAGGACAGAGAAGGGACAAACTGAAGGAAGAGTGACTTCAAGGGCAGAACTATAGAAGCTGAGGTCTGGATGGCCAAGAGTATGGGCCTACCCATGTGTGTGGAAAGGGCCAGCCTTCCTCAGTGCCTGGAGAGGGCAGGCCTTCACCTCATTGTTCAGGGAGAGTGCTGCTACCCCAGTGCTTGGACATAATGGGGCCTGTGCCCCAGCATTCGTGAAGACCCTGGCTGTCACCACAATGCTTGGATATGGGGAAATCTGTGCCCCAGCCTTTGCAGAGGGATTGGCCACCATCCCAATGCTTGGAGAGGGTGGAGCCTTCAACCCAGTATTCAGGAAGAGCATGGCTGCTGCACAAGCACTTGGAAGGGGTGGAATTGCCACTCCATCAAGCCCAGAGGATGAAACATCAGTATATAGATGACTCTCAGACCTTGAAATCTAATGGAGTTTGCCTTACTGGATTTTGAAATTGTTTGGGACCCATAACCCCTGTTTTCCTTCTAATTTCTCCTTTCTGAGATGGAAATGTTTATCCTATGCCTGTCCCTCCTTTATTTATTGGAGGCAGACAGCTTGTTCCCTAGGATGTACAGGTCCACTGACAGAGGGGAGGTGTGCCCCAGGACAGGCCACACCCACACTGATTGTGATGAGACTTTGTATTTAGCATTGTTTCTTAGATTACTTAAGACTTCTGGGTTACTATGATGGAATGAATATTACATTTTGTTTGTGGAAAGAACATGTCTTTGGGGGTCCAGAGGGGATAGTGTCATGATTTAAAGCTGTATGTACCCCAGAAAAACGTATTCTTAAACCTAATCCATTCCTGTTGGTGTGAACCCATTGTAAGTAGGACCTTTTGATGAAGTTACTTCAGTTAAGGTATGACCCACCTCAGTCAGGATGGGTCTTAATCCTATTACTGGAATCCTTTATAAGCAGAATGGAAATCAAACTCAGAAAGAAAGCCACTGAGGGAGCAGCCAGAAATGGGAGCAGTTTCATTGAACATCAGCGGAACACAGAAGAGAAGGGAGAGACCAGGAGGCATCATCATGTGCCTTGTGACAAGCCAAGGAACAAGGGCTGCAGCAGCCAGCCCCAGGACTCCAGACTCTGGAAAGAAAGCATTGTCTCAATAATTAGCCTCCAAAACCATGAGCTAATAAATTGCTGTTGTTTAATCCATGCTGTTTCATGGTTTTTGCTTGAGCAGCCCCAAAAACGAAAACAGCATCCATTCCCTGCTATGGAGAATTGGTCAATATTCTGCCATCACCCAGCTTCTTAGGCTCTGCATCCCCTGGCCTCTGCTTGCCTTGCGGGGCCTTCTCACCCCTTGGCCCCTCCACTCAGCCTACTCACTGATTTCTCCCTCCAGTTCCCGCAACACCCCAAGCTTGCCCCTGCTTTTCAAGGCCATCACCCATTCCGTTCCCAGGGCCTGGAAGGTTCTTGTCCTCACACCCTTCTGCCTTGGCTGCCTACTCAGGGGCTTTCCTAACCTTCCTTCCTCATTTAGGGTCCTCCCTTCATTCTCAATCTCAACACCTTCTTTATTTCATTCATGCAAGTTATCCCGACCTTGGGATTAGTTTGTTGACGTGTGTTTTTAAAACTCTCTCCCATGAGAATGCACCAGTGGAACATTCTGGAACCAGCCTGGAACCATGCCCATGGTGGTCACCCTGGAGCCCCCCAGCACCGAGAACCTCTAAGTCGCATAAGGCATATTTCTTTAGTGGAAGAAAGAGAGACAGGGAAAGGAGGGGAAAGAGAAAGTGAAAGTGAGTGGAAGCGGGAGAGCTCCACCAACAAGACAACAGCTGCATTTAGTGAATGCAGACACCACGCCAGAGCCCGACCCTAGGACACGATTATGCATAATCTCCTCAAAACCCTGATAATAACCTTGCCAAGTTTTTATAGTATTGCTCCCATTTTACAGATGAGGCAAGTGAGCCTCTGAGTTTGCAGTCACTTGCCCTGATCACACAGGTAGGCAATGTTGAGGTTAGGGCTCAATCCCACATCTGCCTGCCTGGTTTAAAGGCCTTTGGTCAGGGCCTGTTTCTGAGCTCGGCGCTGGAGGAGCCAGACCCAGCCTATAGTGAAGGCGGGCAGTGCTTCTCAAACTTTCCAGTCCCTAAGTATCACCTGGGATGTTTGCCAAATCTGGATTTCATGAACCCCAGAGATTTTGATTCAGTAAGTCTTGGATGGGGCCCTGGAATCGATTTTTTAAAAACACCTTTGTCTACACTTGGAGAAATCCTTTTATTTTCTTATTGTTGAGGACAGTGAGGAGGTATCTTTGCATTTCCAGGGTCTAGCACAGAATTCAAAGCTGGTGCGCAGTAAACATCAGTTGAATGAATAGGCGAATGAGATAATGAATGAATAATGAATGAATGTTTTTAATTTGTTGTGTTTTTTTTTCTTTTCCCATCAAACAAAAAATTTCCAAAGTAACCCCAGTCCTGCTAGAATTTAATAGTGTTAGCTCTAATCACTTTCCTTCTTTCTGTGCTTTCACCTAATTTGTGTCTGAAAAGTAGAAAAGACTGTAGATTTGATTTCCTTTTTTGCCCATTAGAAGCCAAACACCTTTTGTTGTTTAATGTTGTACTGCTAAATGGGGAAGAATGATTATAAAGGCTTATTGGACATTATTTGTTTTGCTGAATGTCATAATATCTGTTGGCTTCTTCTCACCAGGCTCCAAAATTTTAGGGAATGAAGAAACAAATAAAGAGGCTAGTGGAGTTTTTTTCTTTCACCTATTTCTTCTTTCCCTCCCAGCTAATCATGATTCCAGGGTAGGTGATTAGGGACTCATGAAAAGTTTAAAGCATGTAAATCCTGTTAGATGCTTCATGGGAGCCCAGAGTACTCTTAAATAAAGAGCCCCAGGGCGTGGGGAGATGGTTTGCTG
>PVIY010004854.1:20918-98928 GCA_004026745.1 Myrmecophaga tridactyla | reverse complement strand
AAAAAAAAATAGGTAATAACTGACATGTTACAGGAAATATGAGTCATCTATTGGCACTACAGCCTAGAGAACACTGGGGGAGAAAAGTCTTAACTTTCAGAAAGGCAATGGGGATTTTTGTCTTAGGTCTTTGGCTTAGACATTTCAACTCCTAGGCCAGGTCTGGAGGAAGATTCTGCAACTGTGATGAGCCCCCAGGCCCATGACTGTGGAATGTTGTACAGCACAGCTGACCTTATGAGTCATATGAATCTCCTTATGAGGCGGAGATTACCTGTGTGGGCCAGAGCTGGTTCCACGAGCCCTTAAAAGCAGAGAGTTTTTTCTGATAATGGCAAAAGAGGAAGCTGGAGAGATTTGAAGCCTGAGAAGGACCATGAGAAGGAAGGGGGTTGGCCTTCAGAAGCTCAGAGAGGCCCCTAGCTGGCAGCCGCCAAGAGGGTGGGGAACCCCTGGCAACATGGGAGCTGACTCCTGGGGATGAGCTGGGACCCAGCACCGTGGGACTGCGAGAGCCTTCTTGACCAAAAGAGGGAAGAGAGAAATGAGACTAAATAAAGTCTCAGTGGCTGAGACATTTCAGAGTCTAGAGGTTATCCTGGAGGTTATTCTTATGCATTATACAGATTTCCTTTTTTAGTTTATGGTGCATTGGAGTGGCTAGAGGGAAGTACCTGAAATGGCTGAACTGTATTCCAGTAGCCTTGATTCTTGAAAAGGACTGTATAATTATATTGCTTTTACAATAAGGCTGTGGTTGTGAAAACCTTGTGTCTGATGCTCCTTTTATCCAGAGTACAGACAGATGAGTAAAAAAACATCAGGTTGAAAAATAAATAAATAATAGGGAGAGATAAAAGGTCAAGAATGGGTAGATTGAAATACTGTGGGTCAGTGAGTGGGAGGGGTAAGGGGTGCTTTTTTTTTCATTTAATTTCTTTTTCTGGAGTGATGCAAATGTTTTAAAAATGATCATGCTGATGAATACACGATGTGATGATATTGTGAGCCACTGACTGTATAATAATATGGTTGGACTGTATGTGTGCGCGTATTTCTCAATAAAAATATTAAAAAAAGAAAAAAGATAATGGGGACACCACTCCTACAACCACTGGGAACTGCACTCTGTCAACAGGAATGTTCTTGGAAGAGGTTCAAATCAGATGAGAGCTCCAGAGGAGGCCACGGCAGGCTGATACCTTGACTTTAGCCTGGTGAGACCCTGAGCAGAGAACCCAGACTACAGAACCGTGAGCTGATACATGGGCATTGTTCCAAGCTGTGACGATCCCCATCATTTGCTGCCCAGCAATAGAAACAAATACACCAGGGCAGAAATAGTGTGTCTTGTGGGGATCTGATTCACACAGGCTCAAAGTCCACCTTGAACATGGCGCAGGCAGTAGGAGACACACCCCCTGCCCAGGTGAGATAAGCCCGTAGTAACAAGATTTATATGACCCACCTGCAAAAGGGAAAGTGGGGGAGCAAAGAGCAGTTACCCACAATGCCCAGAGAGAGGGATTCTGGAAAATACATGACAAATAGCCACGAGCTGCAAGCACCTTATGTAACAAGCAGAGAGTCAACAACTGAAACAGAGACACCCACACACAGCAGCAATGAGTTCGGGGAAACGGTCAACACATTAGTGGCAATATCCAAAGGGGACCAGCTCCCAAAGTAATGACTGCTGTCACTCAACAAAGCAATACAGTGGCTGAAGTGGCCAGGAAAACACCATCAGCCACCTGGCTGCCTTGGAGCACCAAGGCGCCCGGGAAACCAACTCCATTAGCATTGGTTCCCAGGAGGCTGTTCCACCCACAGAGAAGCAGGAATGACGGCCAGCCGGATGAGTCACCGGGTGGCGGGAGAAAAATTAACAAAGTGTCAGGCCCCAAGCTCTAGAGCTGCAACGGCCGTGGGGAGCCGTATGGGCCATCCTCCAGCCGGTAAGCACATGGCACAACTACAAAACCAAGGAGAGCCTGGCTGCTCAAACTTTCTGGGGCCCAGGACCCATCTGTAAACCCTAGGCAATGGAGCTCCTCCCACCTGCCCAGAGGACTTTCCCTTCCTCCCTCCATCTGACAGATACCAAGCCAGTATGCAAGTACCATGGGTGCGTCTTGGTGCTAGGTGCTAGCGATACAGCCGAGAGCAAGACTGACAAGTTCCCTGTCCCCACGGAGCCAACATTCTGGTGAAGACAGATGAGAGATTAAAGCATCTGTACTCACAGCAATTTATATTCATATGAGCAATGAAGCACCAAAGATGAACCCTTCTGAACTTATAATTTAAAAAAAAATAATAAAGTGGTGTGCTGGTTTAAAAGGATGTATGCCCCCTAGAAAAGCCATGTTTTAATCAAAATCCTATTTCATAACAGTAGAATAATCCCTATTCAATACTGTATGTTTGAAATTGTAATCAGATCATCTCCCTGGATGATGTGATTTAGTCAAGAGTGGTTGTGAAGCTGGATTAGGTGACGACATGTCTCCACCCATTTGGGTGGGTCTTGATTGGTTTATTGGAGTCCTATAAAAGAGGAAATGTTTTGGAGAATGGGAGATTCAGAGAGAGCGGCACCACAAAGCAGAGAGTCCATGAGCCAGTGACCTTTGGAGATGAAGAAGGAAAACGCCTCCCGGGGAGCTTCATGAAACCAGAAGCCAGGAGAGAAAGCTAGCAGATGATGCCATGTTCGCCATGTGCCCTTCCACTTGAGAAAGAAACTGTGAACTTCACTGGTCTTCTTGAACCAAGGTATCTTTCTCTGGATGCCTTTGACTGGACATTTCTATAGACTTGTTTTCATTGGGACATTTTCTTGGCCTTAGAACTATAAACTAGCAACTTATTAAATTCCTCTTTTTAAAAGCCATTCCGTTTCTGGTATATTGCATTCCAGCAGCTAGCAAACTAGAACAAGTGGTCTCTATTCTTTTGCCATCCCTGTTACTATTGTTCAATTTAATGCAAAAATCCTTAAAGCAAAAGAGTGACTCTCAAACTTGAACTCTACAATGCTTAAGCCCAGCTTCAAGAAATGTAACTAACACTTCCCAGCAAGGACAGCAAAGGTGCCATCACTGATCCTTGGGGATCTACTTTCTTAATTCTTACAAAATTAAGAAAGGAAATGTGCAAAGCTAAAGCACAACAAGCGTAGAAGGAGGCGGCATAGGACTCTTTAGAGTGATCATTGCAATGGTTCACCAAAGGGAAATAATGAAAGCTTCGTAACACAGGCCAACACCCACAGCTGACCAGAAGACCCCACCAGGCCACAAAACTGAGTAGACAGCACAGCATGGCCACAGGAGAACCGGGAGAGCCTGAGGACACTTTTCAGTCTCCCCTCCTATACTCTGTGTCAAAGGATGAGCTAGGGAAGGAACCGTCCACTTATCAAAATACTTCCACCTCTAAGCAGGTCCAGGGCCAGAAGACACATGAAGGCTTGAAGCTTCTTCTCTCTCCTGTTGCACCGCAGCTCCTCTCACCTCGCTGGACTCTCAGCCAAAGTGTGGCCAGAATCCTGTACTAGACAAACACCGGCCATGGTACCTGGAGGGAACAGGCAGTGCACCCTTCAGCAGAAAATCAGCAAATACTGGAGAAGAACCAAGAGATGTGGCCAATTCTTGTTATTCATTGTAGTTAACATTCTATAAAGTCACCACGAACGCTGAAGTAGGGAAGGTTGAACCATCATTCCTGAGGGAACCCAGGGTTAGGTGCCTGGTAGCCTCTCAGCACAACGTTTTTGCCATTAACCAATGGAAACAAAACATTATTTTATGTTTGTTTCTGTTCAAAACCACTTCATTTAATATACATTGTTGATTCATTAAGATTGAATGAATGAATGAACGAAGCTTATCTGACACACACGTTTTCTCCATAAGGCATATCAGAGCCTTCTCGCAAGTAGAAACACTACATAGCACTTCAGCACTGGGCTTGGGGGCCATTTTAAGTACAAAATTACCATGAAAACCACAATAGTGCAAAAAAATGTGGCACTAAACATACTGTGAAAAGGGTACTTGTTTACCCACATGAGAGCTGAAACAAGAAGGTAGGGCGTCACCTCATCCAGCCTCAGCTGGGGCATGTGCATCAGGCAACTCTAACTTTTCATTGCTATGCATGCACGCATCTGCAAATGACCACAAAAGTGCTGTGAACTGGGGGTCAGAAATTAATTGTAGTGAGTACATGAATTTGTAAATATGGAATCCACCAACAGCAAGATGGACTATAAATAAACCAGTATGATGTTCCCTACTGCAAAGGTCACAAGCTACTCTTGTGGAAGAGGAAGAAAAAGTAAGAAGATGTAAGGGAATCCCACATCCTACCATGAAATCAAGTCCAGATCCTCTAAGACCTGACACCTTAAAGAGAATCTTTAGGCAGGGAAGGGGCCCTGGGGATTCTACATCTTGGTTTGGAGTTCTTCATCTTGGTTTGCCCCCACTTAGAGAAAAAGATGGGAGAGAGGAGAAAGGAACCAAGGCAAAATGGCTGTGAAGTTGGGCCAACCCTTTGGGGCTGGATTATAGACCTCCCATTTGTCATGTGGAAGAGTACAGGTCCTTCAACCTTGAGTAAACCCGACCCTTGCAAGCGAATTATTCGTGGGTTGCTTCTTCATTTCCCTGCTGCCCTTCTTTAGTGGTTAGTAAAGCCCATAAAAATGTCAGCCTATCTCAGCAAAGGAGAACATGTATTTGGGTCCATACTTTCGCATTAATAAAAGAGTGATAATAATCAACAATGAGGCTCAGGGAAGAGTCTCCCTCCAACCCAATACACCTAGGAGGCTCCGCATTTGCTTGAATAAGAAGTTGGTCACCTTTGCTAAGAGCGTGTGACTTAAAATAATAACAAATTATCATTTGAATGTCAGGTACTGAACCTATTGCTTTACATGGATATTTTCCTTTAATCGTCTCAATGATCCTATGGGGCAAGCGATATTTTTCTCCTCGTTTTACCAATGAGGAAAACACAACTTAAAGACCTTAACAAATTCATTCAAGGGCTCATGGTAAATCTTGGAGGAGCTGAGAAACAAAAGTCAAGCAGTTTGCCTCCAGACCGGTGCTCCTACGACCACAGCCAAGGCCATCTCCCACCACCCAAGATGCCACAATATCATGCCTTATGGTTCCAAACACTAACTTTGAAGTAACACGAAAAGGGGGCAGTGAGCAGAGGCCATAAAGGAGAGGCCGTCGCCAACTTTATCAGGAACTTTTAAAGGTATACCCTGGGGATCCCAGCAGAAACTATACTAAAAGAGTTTTTAGACTCTGATTGAGGTTGTTTCCTAGCTAACCCCTAAATTGCAAATGCTTCTATCTTTTCTTGACATGCTTATGCAGCAATGTGCCAAGACTCAACTCAGGCTTCTGGAGCATCATCTCACTGAGGCTTGAGACTTCCCCTCTCAGTATCCTGTCATCAGTACATGAACTATTTCCTTTTCTGCCTACAGCAGACATTTAACAACCCCTTTTGGATTTTCTTTTGCATTCCAGTTGCAGTCTGATGAACTTTGCCAGGAAAGTCCAAAAATTAAAAAGAAAAAAAAAAAAAAATCAAGGACTCCCAAAGTTGCTGTGCTGTCACCCCTGTTATACCAAGCTCTGAAAAAGTCTAGAAAAATCATATCAAAGGGCCCTGATTTCTTTGCATTAAGCATAATCACTCAGGGAGGCTCTGGCTGGTTTTATCTGAGGCACTATTGCACCCTTAGTTTCCTCTCTGCGAATGCTTTGCTGAATTTGCTAAAAGCCACTGAAATCTCCACAGGGCATATCCTAAAGTATGTTTCCCAGCTGGCAAATGCCTTCTGCCCCTCAAGTGACTCAGGAAAGCCTGCGGTTAAGGAAGTTTGCTGCTGAAGTCGAGAAAAACCACTGGGGGTAAAAACACATCAAAGAGGGAGAGTCTTTACAAACATCTATTTTTCAAAGGCACCACGAACCACAGAGCTTAAAGCCTGCAGCAAAGGCAGAAAGAGGCGTCTATGTAAGTCTTTGGGTGTCACCTCTGATTGTGTTTCCTCTAAAGAAGATCCCACATGAACTGAAAGGGAAAAGAAATCACCTGCCCCCAGCATCAGATTTCCTCAGACCTCCAAAGCTGTCATCCACAGAGCACCTTCCCACCACAAACATTGGGACATTCTGCAGAAACACAGCAACTCAAAGTGGCTTCCCTGCTGGGAACGGGGGCTGCAAAATTGCTCAGAAAAGCGCTCCAAGTTATAGGTACAGCGCCAAGGGAATGTGGCAAAGTCTCCATAGAGCTTGTCTTATAAGACAAATCTATTCATTGAAGTCAAATAGTATTCTTGAATCCATTGCTCATCTTCTCCTTTGTCCCTGTCCCTTGACCTCGTTTTAGGAGGAAAATAAAAGGACTGCCTTGCTCTACAAGCTGTCCAAAAATAGAGGACACTGTCTTAGGAAACAATAAACTTTCAGTTCACAGAATTGTGCAAAGAAGGGGGTAGGATGACCAACTATTTATCAAGCCAGAGCCAAGATTTCTGCTCCTGGTAGGATGTTCGACTGGAAGCCACTGTGACACTTTCACTTGGAGGTTTCCCTCTTTGCAGGTCATACCATCGCCTGTACTGATTCCCTCCCCATATGGGGCACCTTATCAGATGCTGTGGTGTCCCTCCCGCCAGGCCAGCAGACTCAGTTATCCCAAGCCTTCTACAGAGCCGGCCCCACTGGCAGGAACACGAAGGGACCCTCACTGTCCTGAAAAACAGTATCAGGGGTATTGGAGTCAGAGAGAACTGGGTTCCACCCACAGAGGGCCCATTTCTCAGCTATTTAGCCCCAGATATGACTGTGTATCTCCTGGCAGCCTGGACCAGCCTTTCTACTCTCTCACCTTGTCTCGCACAGGGCTGGGTTCACAGTTACTGTTTAAACAACGCATGGAACATCACCAAAGGGATCAACTTAATGAGGAAAATAAACCCAAAGAGAAGACAGTCCATGTCCTATCATGCCTTGAACTTACAGTAAAGCAGCTATAGAGCCCCCTGGACTGTATGCCCTTAAAGCTGCGTAACAACAAAAGCACTCATGTTTACATTAAGAGTTGCTCAGATATAGAGCCACCGTGACTTAAAAAAAAAAAGAAGTCTTATGCTAATGAACTTCCCCACATCTACCCCAATTCCAGCATCACATTTGGCAGGGAAGTATTTTGAATTACTGGTTATGGTGCAGTTCTTGACCAGAATTTCCTTTCTCCGCAGGCTTTTTGCTGTTCTCGGTCAGTTGGGCCCACCACTCAGGGGGTTCCAGAAAGACATTAAAAAGAAAAGCAAAATCTTCATTGAGTGAGTGGGGGAAATGGAAGGATTGAAATAAACCCAGGGAACAAACAAAATATCTGCTAATTTAAAGCCAGGTCACCAATGCAGTAAGACAAAGGGCAGGGGTAGGAGAAATAAGAGATATAAAAATTGGGGGGGAAAGTGAAATTATCATCATTTATGAAGATATTATTGCATACCTGGCAAATCCCAGAGAATCATCTAAAGGACTTCTACTAACAATAAAAGTATTCAATCTGGTAGGCCAATACAAATTAGTAGGAAAGTTCCCATTTACAATAGTAAATGAAATGAAAGAAAAATTCCCATATACAATAGTAATAAAAGGAGATGAAATCCCCAGAAATACACTCCACCTGAAATAAGAAAAGTCCTCATGAAGGAAAGGACATAGTCAATGACTTGAATAAATGGAGTGGCATGTTTTGTTCTGGGATAGGAATGCTCACCATCATAAAACTGTCACCTACCTGAATTAATCTATAAATCTGAAATAAGAAAAAAAGAAGATGGCCTTGAAATTAGAAAGCTGATTCTAAAGTTCATATGGAAAAACAAATCATAAGAATGACCAGGAAATTTTAGGGAGGGAAAGCACTAAAGGGGAGCTACCAGACAATAAAACATAGAGTTTCAATAATTGAAACAGTGTGGTACTTAAGTAGGGCAAAAAAAATTTACAACAACATCATCCAATAAAAAATACAATATGAGTCTCATATGTAACTTTAAATTTTCTAGTAGCCACCATTTCTAAAAAGTGAAAAGCAAGTGAAACTAATTCCAGTAATATATTGTGCCCAACGTATACAAAATATTTATCATTTCAACATGTAAACAACATGAAATTAGTGAGATGCGTTACATTCTTTTTTCACTAAGCCTTCAAAAGCCTGGGCGTATTTTACATCTCTACATCTCAACCAGCCACACTTCAAATGCTCAAAAGTCACATGTGGGCTAATGGCTATTGCATTATGCATTTTAGTACTAAAAAAATCCCGTAAATGAATGTATAAATGCATCCTCTAAGTTAGTAAATGGCACAGTGAGCATTTCAGATCAATGGAGAAAAGCGGATTCCTCAAAGGATGTTAGCACTTCTGTTCGTCATCTGGAAATATATACATTTGAATCCCTGCCTCACTTCTTATACCAAAATAGATTCTGGATGGATCAAATATTTAAAGGTAGAAAATGAAAACAAAGTCAAGGAAGAACAATAGAAAGCATTTTTCATCATCTTGGAGTGAGAAAGATTTTCCTCAGTCTGCCTCAAATGAGCTCAGAAGCCCTAAAAGAAAGACGAGTTCAAACATGTGCAAATTAAATAAAAATCCGCATGACAGAAAGCACCAAAAACATAAAGGTCATAAATGACAAACTGAGAAAGTAATTGTAAAAATGTGACAGATAATTCCTCAATATATAAAGAACTCCAAATCAATCAAGAAGAAAAGACCAACAATTCACCAGAAAGAACAAGAGAAAGACAGGGGCAGTTCACCAAAAAGGAACTACAAATAGCTTTGAAACGCACGGAAAGATGCTGGAGCTGACTTATAACAACGGAAATGCCCAATACTCCAGGAGATGCCATTTTGTCCATCCCAATCAACAGAAATCAAGAAGTTTGCTAAAACTGCATAGTGGTGAGGGTACGGGAAAAGGCATTCTCAACATGTTGGTGAAAATATAAATGAGCAGAGGGCAACTTGAGAATTTCTATGAGAACGGAAAATTCACAAACCTTTGTATATTGTTACTTTTAGGATCTTATACTGCAGATGTGCTCGAACCCTGCCGGACACACTGTCCCACCTACTGTAGCCCAAACTGGTCACTAGTGGGAGAATCTCCAAAAAATAATAATGATAATTTTAAATTCAAACAAATGTGTGGAATTTTTTATTTTTCCCATCTTATGATGTAAGGTGGAGGCCTTTTTAGTGATCAAACTCTGCTTCATCTATTTTACAGACACCATACCCATGATATTTTAATAACAATCTCCAGATTTGTGTTCTTGAAGGTGATGTGAGAACTTAAAGATACGTGGAAGAAATCTGAAAACAGAATCCTCCTCGATTTTGAATCTTTGCCCAGCCTTTTACAGCTCTCTTTACAATATCTCATTTGACAGAAATTTGGTGATTCGGGGTCAGCAGATCTGGTCAAAGCAGCTGAAATAAACTTCCATCAAAACTTCTTTTCCTTTTTTGCCCTCGTCTTTTATCAGTTTAAGTAATATTTGATTAAGTCGGATGATTGTCACAAGTACAGCTGGTATCAATAACTGGATGAACAAACCACTGACAAGGTGAGCCAGGGGAGGCCAGCTCCCAAGTGAGAAGGGCAGCAGAAGCGGACATTTAATCTGGGAGCTCCCTTAGCCAGGGTCAGCAAAGAGAGAGTCCATTGAATAGGCCAGAAGAGCCACTGTTGCACTGTTTGTTAGGGCAAAGGGCAGGAAACAACCTAAATTTCCCTCAATTGGGTAAATCAGCCACAAACCCTCATTTGATGGATTATAACACAGCTCTTAGAATGAGCTGGGCAGGTTCCCTCATGCATTGCTGGTGGGAAGGTAAAATGATGTGGGCCTTGTGGAAAATGGTTTGGCAGTTCCTCAAAAACTTAAACATAGAATCTGGAAATTACCATAGGACCCGGAAATTCCACTCCTACGTAAGTACCCCAAAGAACTGAAAACAGGGACTCAACGAGATGCTTTTATGCTTTATTCACAGTAGCCAAAAGATGGAAACAATCCAAGGGTCCATCAACAGATGCATTTTTAAAATAAGTCAGACACAAAGGACAAATATTGTATGGTTCCACTTATATAAAATATCTAGAACAGGCAAATTCATTGAGACCGAAGGCAGCTTAGAGGGTCCCGGGGGTAGGGGAGGGAGAAGGGGGAGTTAATGTTTAATGCGTGTGGACTTTCTATTCGGGATGATGACGAAGCTGTGGCAATAATAGTGAGGGCTGCACAACAGTGGGATTGTAATTGATGCCACTGAACTGTGCACTTAAAAATGGCTAAAATGGTGAATTTTATGTTACATATATTTCATCACAGTAATATTTTTTAAAAAAAGAACAAGGCAGCACCTGCTGATATGGAGCCCTCCTCCAAGATGTGTTGAAATCAGGGTGCAAAGTCGTATTTGCGTTTTTATACTGGGTGCTTAGCCAGGCACAGGGGATCCTGGAGGGATGGACAAGAAGCCCGGTGAAAGGTGGCCTCTGGGGAAGGGGCCAGGGGACTGGGAGGCAGTGGTGAGAGGCAGAGTCGCTTCCAGGGTACACTCTTGTCTATGGACACACTCCCCCGCCACCCCACCCCAAATGGGGGCCAGGGTACTCCCTGTCTGGACATGGTAAAGATCCCCAATAGGGGAGAGAAGTCAGAGGGGAGGTGGGCAGGGCTGAGAGCTGGGGAGTCACCAAGAAACAGGTGCACTGGGACCTGCCCTAGCCCCTGGGCCAGGCCCGGGAGGGGAGTGGCCGAAGTGAGGCATCCCCAGATGGATTCAGGAACCCAGGAGCACAGGGGTAGGATCCCTTTCCTGAGCAGAGCGCAGGGAAGGCAGCAAGCCCCAGAGAAGCAGCAGAGGCCATATCTAAGGCAGAGTGAAGCTTGGCCTCTCAGTTTCCTTTGGCCCAGGGTGGCACTGGAATAGCAGAATAATCCTGGAAGTCTTAAGGCCATACTGAAATTGGGGTAACTGGGGACAAGCTCAGCAAGTTTCCCACCACCAACAGGGGGAGAGAGTGGCACAAAATGATTTCTTGCCCCGACACACCCCCCAAAAAGGAGAATGGCCTTAAAGAGCTCCACAGAGTGTCCCGGCTACACACAGCATGGGACAGGGAGACAAATCCAGTGCACCTAGGACATGCACAGAAGTGAACAAGACCCTGGCCTAGAGAGGGGCTGGCAAACTGCCACCCACAGCCAAATCCTGTTTTTGGTAAATAAAGGTCCATTAGAACCCAGCCATGCCCATTAGTTTACACTTTGTCTCCGGCTGCACAGTTGAATAGTTAAGACAGAGATTGTGTGGCCCACACTGCCAAAAATATTTACCATTTGGCCCTTGATAGATAATAAGAAAGTTTGCTGGCACCTGGTCTAGCGAACAAGAGCAGCTCAGCAGTGTCCTGGGGGACTAAAGAGAACCCAAATCAGAAGCCCGTGGCCCCCAAGCCCTGAAATGACCTACAAGCTGGCAGGGTGGGGAGACAAGTTGGGGGAAAACTCTAAATTCACCATGCCTAAGTTTTTGCCATCCCAGCAGAATGGGGGCACAAGAAAAGACATTAGGTTCCTCTGGGTGTGTAGACTGAGACACAGTTCCTGACACTTATAAGGCCATCACAGTCCCCCAAGAAGTGGTTTCTGGTTGGCTCAGGCTAACTTAGTGGTAGGACTTTGGTGCAGGACCTGAAAGATTGCAATGCACGTTACTTGCTAAAAAAGGAGACAGCGGAGCCACTACTTCTTGCCAATGCAGGCCCAAGAGTCTGTCCCGGTGAGTTGTAGAGTATATGGAAGGCTTCCTAGAAGCAGGGCTTTCATTCGGGAAGGGAACAGTTCTCCATATGGAGTCTCCAAGGCAGACAGCATCAGCATCACCAGAACTTGTTAGAAATGCAAATTCTAGGGCCGCACCCCTGGCCTGCTGAGCTCGACACTCAGGGGTGGTTGCAGTGACCTGTATTTTAACAGTCCCTGGTGCAGAGCCACTGCAGTCAGGCAATGCGGCTCACAGGGGCCTGAGAGAGGCAAAGTCACCTGGGCTCTGGTGGCCATTCCTTTGTGCAACAAACCATTTGTCAGGCCCTGAGTCATCTGTCATTTCCCCCGGAAACAGAATGCTAAACCAATAAGGAGGAAAGCCATTTGTTTATCTGAAACATCACAATTTCCCGAGTCTATTTCATTGACTCCTAAAGCTATCGATTCTGCTAACTAATAATTTCAGAGAATTGCATCAGCATTAATAAACCCTCTTATAGAATCGATTTTCTCTGGCTAGAAACTAAGGAGCCACCTCCCTCAGATAATCTAACCTAGTTAGGTTATCAGGGCTGGGGTTGGGGGAGGCAGAGTGAGCACCTTCATTCATCTGGAGCTGCAGCCCACCAAGGGGGGCACCCACTCAGCTGGGTTAATCAGCAACAGGTACAAGGCAGTGAGCTAGGGGGACAGATGGAGCCCCGGGAGCTGGACAGAAAGAGCTGGCCCTGCGAGTGCGCAGCCCATGGGCCAGGTGGACAATGCCTGCGAGGAAGGAAACAGGTCAGCCTGTGGCCTCTGAGTCTCTGCCCACAACTCAGCTGGGCAGCCTGCTGCTCTACCCCGCTCTGTCTAGCCGGAGTCATTTGCGATGCTCCTTTCTATCCAAACCCTTCTTATTTGCCTGGGGCCCCAATTTCATGTTCCAGATGACATTTAGTACTGCCTTTTATGATCTGTTGATTCTCCAGCTATCAATGCCCTACCTCTCCAGTGAGATTCAGCTTCCTGCAAAGGCAGACACTGCACAACCACTTGGGGCGATGTTGAAAAAGTCACTCAAACCCAAGGTGGGGAGTGGGTCTCGGTTGGCGGTTAAAGTCCCCCAAGAGATTTTGAGACCTACCCACCTGGCAGCACCTGGGAGCCTGTTAGACTTGCAGAAGCTCAGGCCTTGCCCCAGACCCCTGCCCCAGACCCCCTGAAGCAGCATCTGCTTTCTAATAAAATCCCCAAAGGAATTGGGTGCACATTCAAGAGAGACGAGCACCTGTCTGCACCACCTCCCACAGCGCTCCTCACACAGCAGGTGCCCCACGAGTGGAAAGCAGATGCCTATGAGGAAAGCATAAATGAGGCTGGTTTGAGAGTCAGCACTGCCTTGGTTGTCAGTGACACGGGCCATGTGGTCCGACTCTCAACCCCCAAAGGGGGCATCCCCGAGGGTTCAGGTCACCACCCCCCACCTGCCCCAGCCCCGAGTCTCTGATCTACAAAAGGGGATCCTGCAGCGCCTGCCTCCTAGGATGGTGGGAGTGGAACAAGTGAATACAGGCGGGACGCGGGCAGAGCCAGCGCAAACCAACGCTCAGGAAGTGCCAGGAGGCCCAGGGAAAGGGGCGGGAATGGCCTGGTTACCACATCCCCACCGTTGGTCTGATTGCCGTTTTTATTCAAGCAGGGAAAGGGAAAGGACAGAGTATTACCCAATACACCTAGCTTAGGAGTTTGTCCGTTTTAGGCAATCACCAAGGGAAGTCCAGTGTAAAATGTGTCAAATTCGACTGAATGGGGCACTTAGCATGAGACTGTTGGATTCAGGACACAAAATGGAGTGAACGGATTAACCCCACAATCTACTCAAGAAATCAACAAGCTCTCCCAAAGCAAATTCAGCATGTTAAAACCCCTCCCCTCAACCCCACCCCTTCCCCCCCAAAATAAAGGGAATAGAACAGGCTATTTATCAAGGAAGCACAGGGTTTGCATTAGATTTCACTGGAACTCTTTGGAGAAAAAAAAGAAAAATATTTTTTTCTTTGTCTAAAGACGAAATCCTGAAACCAGAAGATGGTCTCCTCTTCCAAACCAGACCCTTCCCAGCTGCATAAACTTCAAAGTTTATGAATCTTACAGAGAAAGGTAGTTTTAAAGGCAAACAGAGTTGGTCTTTCTCATCTATTGACTCATCCAAAAATGACACCTCTTAAAAACCGACAGCAGGCGGGCACTACTTCCCATGCACCTGTCCGTATCCTAGAGAAGCAAAGCTCATTTTACATTTTTACACGTGGCCCGCAAAATGGATAGTGCAAAAGTATGCATAAACCAGAAAACAAATCCAACACAAAATATGATAACCAGTTTTTTGTTTGTTTCTTCATTTCTTGGCTGGGCAGATCTAAAACAAATGAAGAAAACCCAGAAACATCCTTTGTTTTAAGCAGCCCAGTGCTCATGTTTGCAAGTACAGCTATCTTTCATTTTGTGGAACAGGGCCTTTTTAAAAAGATTAACTTTAAACAGTCACATTTTTTTACGCAGATCCTACTTTGCCACTACTTTCCATTTTTTAAAATAGATATATCACATTTTAAAGAATCCCTCCCCTCCTGAAAATTAGATTGAAAAGTCTGGTTGAGAAAACAGTCAATCACCCCCCACTAAATGCTAGATGTTAATTTTCCTCAGCAAGCCCTGATCTTGGCTGCATTTTAGTGTTTTCCCTGACTCTGCTATCTCCCTTCCTCTAATGGTTTAATTCTTTTATTTTCAGTGAAATGATTTTTACCATGATAAGAATGAATAGCAGACAATTCGAGTGTCTCTTACATTGGAGCAATTGCCATGCCTTATAAAACGGCAATGGAAAGGGTACAAATATTCCATTTATGCCAAATCACTTTGTTTACGGCAACCCAAGATATGTCTTAAGGATGCATATTACCTCTTAACTAATGCAGTACAGTATGGTTGTTTTTGCCTTCTAACAGAATTTTTAAAGGGCATCTATTGTTCTAAGAAATTACCATGGTACTTGGGAAGTATGTTAACTTATAATGACAATTTCTCATGCACCCTAAACTCCTGCAGTTCACCAAGCCAGGCTTTGAATGAAGACATCTTTCTTCACCCACTATTTCAAGATGGAGAGTTTTGCATGCATGAACAGAAAAGCAGTAAGTTCCCACCCTGAAAAATACATTCAGGCCATTGCTTAAGAGCATCCATCCATATTTGCATTCTGGGATACAGCTTTACCAATGATGGGCTTCACATACAGATATAACAAAACTAGATTATTTGGTAGCATAATCATCACCTAGGATGAAATGAAAGCCCTTCCAAGCGGCTCTCCGGTAATTTCTTTTGTCTTCATCAGTACAGTAATTTGCTCTCTCGATAAGAAGTCATTCCAAATTACCCAGCACAAAAATGAGTAATGCTGAACATATTATCAGACTATTTGCAGATGATGCTGTACATGGCTTATCTATCTCATCACAAGAAAGTCATAAAATCCCAAATATTCCATCTCAGAAGCAAGCAAGCATTAGACTGCAAAGTTAAACAAAACAAAAACTGGAGGCATGCACCACCCACATGTCCCACTTGGTTTAACAGTTAGAATGTTACAATTCAGGGCAATACACTCACTTGATGGCTCCTGGAAATAAATTCTTACAACTAGTTACAACCCAAAGAGGGCAAAACTTGGAGAATCCAAACTTCAGTCATCAAACCAATAAATGGAAAAATATACACTATAAAATGAACAGGAAGAAAAAATAGGAGGGGTTCAAGTATGACTAGGTATACCTTTCCTCTAACATCGGGATTTTGTAATAACCATCGCTCTACACAGATGCACCCAACAAAATCTAACAGATTTTTGGAAAACCTAGAAATAAAAAAATGTAGGGAATTTAAGTTCCATGACTATCCAAGGCCACCCAGTAAAATTACTTGGAGAAATGTGAGAAGGGTACATTTATAACTATTAGATGAAAACATGATTTATTTATTTATCCACTGTCAAATATGACTCTTTCTCCCTTCACTGTGATATCATTTTTCTAAAAGTTATTTACAATTTTACCTATAGATTTTAAGACTCCTTTTTAGGGAACTGTTTCAGAGATGCAGAAAAGTACAGAGAGAAGATGAAAATCCATGTACCTACCACCTAGATTTAATGAAAGTTCACCTTTTGTCATATTTGCCGTATAGAAACATATCAGAAGGAACTGAAGTTCCTCCCAACACGTGTCAACCAGAGGTATCTCATATCCAGAAAAGTTCACGGGTATTCTTCACAGCTATGTCTTATACTTTTAATAGCCATGTTTATATGTTTTTATGTACCCATGAAATATGTACCGGTATTTCATACAATTTCAAACTTGAGTTAAATTGTATTCTGCTGTATGTACCATTTTGCGACTTACTTTTGTTTTGTTTTGCGGAATAATGGACATTTATCTATGTTGATCATCAGAAACTAGTTTACACATTTAAATTGCTGTTTAGCATGCCATTTTATGAGTTTACCTCAATTTAATTATCCATTCTTCAGACGACTGACATTTAGTTTATTTACAATTTTACACAGTTACAAAACAATGTAACTGTACAGGAATGAACATTCCTATACATGATTCCATGTGTACGTTTGCAAAAATGTTTTGAGAGCAGATATCTAAAACTGGAATTGCTTAGTTAGAGCACATGTGCATCTTCAAGTTTACTAAATATTGCCAAATTACTTACCTTTGGCTATAATAACTTGCACACCCACCAACAGTGCCCAAAAGTTCCCATTTTTCCAATTCTTTCTTTGCCAATAAACTAATATTGTCAGATGTTTTTCTTTTTTCATGTATAATGGAATAGAATTTAAATTTGTTTTCCTCTAATTACTGGTGAGATTGAGCAGGTTTTCATTTCTTTATTGGTCTTTTAAAGTTTCCTCTTCTTAAACCCTAACAGATGATTTGTTCACCTGTTACTGAGTATGGTTTGCCCTTTTCTCATTGGTTTGTGGGAGACCTTTATATGTCCTAGACACCAGTTCTTTGTCGGTTACATTCCTTTCAAATATCTTCTCACAGACTTTGGCTTGCAGTTAACTGCATAATGTCTTTTGTCATAGAGAAGTCTCTTATTTCCTTTTTTAATGGCATCAAATTTAAACGCTTTCCTTTATTGTTGGTTGGCTGCCCAGTAAAATTACTTGGAGAACATTTGAAAAAATACTGATGCTAAAACTAAGGTCCAGTGACAGAAAGCAGATCAGCAGGGGCTGACTACAAGGGGGCAGAGGGGAACTGGGGGGGTTGGAGATCTTCAATTTGACTCTGATGAATATTACACAGGAATATGCATTTGTCAAAAAAAAAAAACATCAAACTGTATAGTTTATGTAAACTGTACCATAATAAAGTTAAAAAATGCATATGCCTGGGCTCTAAGACACCTGATTTTGGTGAGGATCTCTATGGGTAAGGCCAAGAACCTGTACTTTTTTTAGGTGCCCCCAGGTGATTAAGGTGTGCAGCCAGGGATGTGAACCACTGCATTTAAGCACAGCCTTCTTCATCTGGAATTATTCTCATACAGGCTATAAGGAAAGACTCTAATCTAGGAGGAGAACCAATTGTGCCAACATTTGAGTCTTCAATCCTTCTCCTGCTAATGTATGAGGCCAAATGTTAACATATGCGTGAAACTATTTCCAATCTTTCTATTTGGTTCCGTACGTCTGTTTGAACAGCTATTGGACAATGCCACATTGCCACATTAACTAGTAAAAGTTGATGTCTGGGATGGGGGGCTATTCCCTTCTCTTCCTCCTCGACCTTTTCTTCCCCTTCTCCTTCAGAAATGCCCTGTTTACTCCTAGTCCTGCATTTTTCCAGATGAACTATAAGTTTAGCTTTACAAGTTTCACCCCCAAAATAATACATAGCTGTGGAGGTTTTTAGTGAATTTGTATTAAATTTTTATTAGGAAAAAAACTGCCATTTTTCCAATGAGTCTGCTCATCAACACGGCACATCTATTGATTGAAATCTTCTTTCAAGCCCTTTAAAAATGGTTACTAATTTTCTCCAAGAACACCCTGGAAATATTTTTTGGCTTTATATATAATAGCTCCAAAACTGGAAACAACTCAAATGCCCATCAACAGTCGAATGAATAAATAAACTGTGTTATAGTCCCACAATAGACTACTATACAACAGCCAAATGAATTAACAAGACTTACCAACAACTATGTGGTGCATTTCATTTATATAATGCTGAACAAAAGAAGCAAAACCCACAAGAATGTGTGCTTTCTATAAATGATGTATAAATCAATATAAATTATAAGGAAAATGATAGAAATATCATTATATAAATGATTCCATTTATAGAAAGTTCAAATATTAAACCATATTGTTTTAGGATGCGTACATAGATTTTTCTTTTTTTTATATCAAGGCAGTACTTATCCTGAACGTCAGCCCAGTGGTAACCTTTAGGAAGGTAGAGAGAGGGATTGGGTGGGGCACAGGGGTGGGGGGCTTCTATTTCTTGCCCTGTGTGGTGGTTGCAAAGGTATTTGCTTTATAATCACTTGTTATATATATTTTTATGTATTTACTATGCATTTGCTATAATTTACCAAAAAACAAAAAGTTAAAATGAGCAGAGAGAGTATTAATTTGGGCACTTTTCATTAAAAATCTGAGACTCTGGAAGTCAGCGATGTCCTAAGAACAGGAGCCACCCTACTCGAAGTAGAGGATTCTCAATGGACAGGGCCCAGAGAACTGGTCTACCATTTAATTCTAAATCTTCTCTTTAAAAATGACAATGGAAATGACTATGGGACTTTCAAATAAAATACCCCATAAAAAATAAGTGGCCTTTTAGCTTCTCAAGGTTGTGAACACAGGACATGCTGGGGGAGATGATGTCTCCTTAGGCAGGATGAAGCTTTCACGTGACATACAACAGAGGCAGTAGATC
Organism: Myrmecophaga tridactyla; assembly: GCA_004026745.1. Lineage (NCBI taxonomy): Eukaryota > Metazoa > Chordata > Mammalia > Pilosa > Myrmecophagidae > Myrmecophaga > Myrmecophaga tridactyla. The sequence goes on along the minus strand of PVIY010004854.1, from coordinate 79,991 downwards.
AAGGATCAGAAAGAGAACCCCCATAAAATGAAGGGAAAAAGAGCTATTAGCAGCCCTATTCTTCTCTCTCCCTTTAAGAGCTCTGGCTTAAATACCTATCCTTTTCTGTCCAGCCACAGTAGCAACAAGAGTTACTCAACAGTAGCAGCTTCCTCTTTCCTAAGGGCTTGTTTCCAGTTGGTTTCCTCAAGTGTTTTTCTTGAAGGGACCATCTCATCCTTTGGTGACTTTTCATAAACTTCAGAGACTTTTACAGTTTTGGATGGAAAGAAAATTAACCTTTATACAAAAATGAGGACTCTTTCAAAGGAACAAGGACTATTACTTTTCTAATTCATTATAGACCATGCCCAATTTTTTGCCTTGGCCATCCATTCATTTGTTCAACAAATATTTATTTATAATATAATAATCAAAGCACCATTCTGGCTTCCATCTGGATACAGATAAATTAGACAAGACCCAGTTCTCAGATGATTTACAGTAGCCAACTGGGTAGCCAAAAGCCAGTCTCACCAACATCTATCTCCTCCTCTTCTTCCTGGACACAGAGTTAAGATTATATTGCCCAGCAAGTAGATGTGGCCACATGGCCAAGTGCTGGCCAAGAGAACGTGAGCAGCTGCAATGAGCATGTCAGGCTGACCATAAAAACTAGACTCATCATCACCTCCACCTCCATAAGCAGCTCCTTTGCTTGCTACATGCACACTTGGGGAAAAGGTGCCAAATCCGCTTACCTCCAAAAGCCAGAAGTAGGAATCAGTATAGAATCTTCCCTTGTTTTATCCAGTCAACTACCAAGTCTATTGGTTTCCTTTAACCCTTTCTTTTTAGATCCACCTCCTTCTTTCTAAAGTACTACTCTATGTCCCATGCTCCTCTCTTCTCCTCTGGCTTATTACAAAAACCTGTGTCTAGTCCAGCTATCCTTCCTCACCCCAGAAACTTCCTTCTAAAACACAAACCTGAAGATGTCACCCCCTTGCCCCAAATCCCTTTCTCAAACCATTGCCTATGGGATAAAAGCTCAACTCTTATATAATGTCCTATACCCTCTGTGATACAGCCCCGCCTACCTGTCTCGGCTCCATCCCTCTCCACTCTTAGGCTCTCCATGGGAGGTTGAATGATCAGCCCCAGTTCTTCTCCCCTCCCTGCATCCATGTCCTTTCCATGGCCTTGTCATGGGCATAGTGTATTTCCCCACACTTGACATCGGGCTTTGCTGAGTGCCTCATATAGCCAACATGCGGATGGAAGTATCAGTATGTCAGTTCTGTGCCTCAGCTTGCTGGTCTCTGTTTCCCCTTTTATGCTTCTGCTATTACCATGAAAATAACATGCCCTGGTCCAAGGCAGACAACAGAAGCATGGACAGAACCACTTGGTCAATCCACACTCCTCTAGCTAAAAGCAAAGACAAGATCGGCTGAACCCCAGCTGATCCACAGATGCTTGAGGAAGTCCCACCGATATCGGCGGAGTTGCCCCAGCCAATGTGCAGACACCTAAGAAATCAATCCCTATTACTGTATACCACTGAGATGCTGTGGTTGTTTTGTTACACAGCAATAGCTAACTATCAAAGTAACTTTGAACCACAGCAACATGAACTGGTCAGTTCACTACAGTGTTTTCGCACTGTGTGTTTCCTTTACCTGACATGCGTACCCCACCTCCTGGCAAGCCCATCCACCTGATGAATTCCAACTAAATCTTTAAGTCTTAATTCAAGCATCAGCTCTGGAAAATCTTCTGTGGCTACCTCAGTGAGCCTGACTCACTGTCTGTACAGAGCTCCCATATTATACTTACCTCCATTATAGCAATTACTGCTCCATAATTTCTTGTTTATGTAATTATATAGATTTTGATCCCTGGCAGTTACAAAATGCCTGGCACCAAAACTTGGCACTAAATGAATCTCAGAAAACAAAGATCCAGTGGGGATGAGACAGGGAGCAAGGAGGAAGAAGAAAAAAGAATTGTAGCCTAGAACTGAAGACTGCAAACGTCTGCAAGTCCAGACTCACTATGCAATGTGACTTTGACGAATGTGGCTGCTTTGGATTTGCCTCACAGTGATGAAAACTCATCCATTCACTGAACCTCAGAACAGAGTGGGAAAGGGAAGCAAAACTCAGCGAGTCTCTGCTGAAAGAACTCAGTGAAGGTGCTAAGAGAGCCAGGCTTTATGATTCTGAGAGAATGGAACAAATCTGATGGGATTTTCTGTAGCCACAGAGAAATACCTAAAAGATAAAGGCAGCAATTTTAACATAGCTATTAGGATACACTTTCTGACTCTATATAGTGAGACTGGAGCATTTATCAAAAGTGGCTACAGAGGAAAATAAAAGCGGTTGTAGGGTCTCGTTGAGAACAACAACTATAATAAAGACAACAATGACGGTGACAACTTAGAGAGCGACAGATCTCAGCAGTCATAAGCACAGTGGAAGATGATTCTTACAGCAACAAAAATATCCCTTCATGGGGCTATCAATTCTCCAAATTATAGTCTTCAATTTTTGACTGTCCCTCATTCTCTCACGGCCACCATCAAAATTTTCCTCTCCATCCCAGCTGTGCCTTTGTCTACAATGCAATAGTATTTGATCCTCCCATTCTACAAACCTGCTGGAAAATTAATTTAAAAACGAGACTGGACTCAAAGAGGCCCAGTAATGTCATGGGGTTTAGCACACTGCAGGGTTCAGACCGCCTCAGGGCTGGTGATCATTAGTAAACCTGCTGAGCACCTTGAAATCTAAACCATCAAAGGGGTCTCATTACCAGGGTTTTATTGAGCCCTTATATTTAGAGGGAATTCCAGACACATGAGAGCTTTCTAGAAGCTTCTGGAAGTTTCTGGATGAACTTTTTAGCCATTTTTCATGTGTTGGGAATCATAGACTCCTCCTTGAATCCATCAAAAATCAGGGACCCATTTTCCATTGTGGTGAACCCTGCAGATGGTAGCAGGTGGCTTTCTTTTGTTTTTGGCTATCCTGCCTCTGAACACCTTTCTCTATATAGGGAATTATCCACTTCGTAAGACCTAATAGAGGACTCAATGGATGCTGAAAATGCTCCATACTCTCCCCTGGCATTGCTGCAGCAGGTATAGTCACAGGACTTAGCCCTGCCAAAAAAAGTTTTGCTCAAGCCAGACTGACTTGGAAGGCAATGAAATCAACTGGGGAGGGCAGTCTCGGGCACTTCTGCTCTTTCTGGCACTAACTGATATAAATGTGGCAGCAGTCATGGTCAAGTCGTGTGTCCAGCAAAGACGTGGACACAGGGCAAACTATAGGCTTCTGCTGATCCTTAGCCAACAGTGGCTTGTTCATCAAACCAGATCAGTGACTCGGTTTGGGGTATTATTCTAGGAAGCTGAGACTTGAGCATTGTTCTCCAGCTTCCTCTCCTCCCACCAGCATTCTGGGAACTACCTGGTGTCCCTGTAGAAGCTTCATTTCTATTTAATTCACTAGAGTTAGATTCCTGACTGATGGAAACATGCACACTCATTTTATGTAAAACATCAGGGGGTTCCTGGGCCAACTAAAGTTGCTTAAAATCCTTTAATAGTTATTAGGCTGCTGTGTCTCAGACCATAAGCACCCCTCTTTGTCTCTGGAATACTAGGGCTGAGATTGGCAAACCACATATCTGCTTTGCCAGCTGTTGTTAGGTCAGTTTGGGGAACGAGACAGAACCTGTCTTTTCCTGTCGACTTGCTGCTATAGTAAGCATCACTCCAACAGGACTTCTTCACTGTGGCAGCAGCAATTCCTTCCCTTAGTAGCATTTTCCAATATTGCAGAAGTAGCCTCATTGTGCCCAACATACTAGCACTAGCCTGCTGATGCCTCCCTTCTTGGAATTTTGAGTTTTAGCTTTAAGGGACCCCTTCTCTAAGTTTCTAAGTTTTACTAATTCTAACATTTTCCTCTATTTCTTCATCCTTAGGGATGGTAGCTGCTTTCCACAATGCCTATTTCTGTGATATTTTAGGGTTCTTTTTTACTGTAGCTAACAGCTAATACCTAGTTAGCCATTCTTTATATATTTGCTACTAGAGAGAATAGAAATAAAAAAATAAGAAGGAAGAAAAATTTGCAGGCAAGATTTAAGGTCTCAAACTCAGAGGCCATGGGAGCAAATTCAAGCTGTATCCGTCCAGGAAGCAGAACCATGTACACATCTGGATGGTTTCTGCAGTGGGGGGAAGAGAAGGGATGAGGAGGAGAGGATCAGACATGTCACTCAGAGACCACAAGCTTGAGGCTGCTGCACCAAGCCCTGCAGAGAGGCAGTCCCAGGGGAATGGACGGATCAAAGACAGGTGGGGAGGAGATAGAAAAGTGCCAGGCATAGAACGTAATGGGGAAATCATGCCTGCAGTCCTCTGCCTGTTTGCCACAACTGAAATAATAACAACCCCATCACTGCTAATGGTTATTGAATGTTACAACACGCAGACATGGAGGTGAGCATAGCTGCATGGATTACCACGTTCATTGACTCCAAAATGCCTTCTGCCTTAAGACACACCATTACTCAAGGTGCCACTAAGAAACAAGAGAAAAAATGCTGCCAATTAACAATTACCTGTCATTGACTGTAGATAGAGCTCTATTTTAGAAATGTTGAAATGTGGGGTGAAAAATGCTTCTCAGAATCACTAAAGCATGGCAGCTCACTCAATCTCTATAACAACCCCTCTGGAGTTGATAGCAGTGGGGCCTAGGGGGAGAAAGGCCGAGTAATTAGCTCAAGGTCCCACACTCAGCAAAAAGCAGAGGACAGATTTAATCTCGGTCAGTGGGACTCCAGAGTCCAAACTCTTGGCAACTCTGCTCTGCTCTTTTGCTGGTAAATGCTTTAGAAGCCAGGAATCAAACTCACACTGAATGCATGCAAAAGTCACTGATCTATTCTGAGCTTTTAGAAGTCCAAAAGACATTAGCTATGAACAGTGCATCAGAGACAGGGAGACTCTCACTGCTGAGTTCCCTTCAGTGACGCAGAGCCCCGGCAGCTCACAGCTGATCTGGGAAGCGGAAAATTAAACTAACAGCGACAATGCAATGACGCTTAGTTGAGACAAGCAACAAAGAGTTGCAGGAGCATCCATCCACAGAGTTCCAGACGGTTTCTTGGAGGACGGGATGGCTAAGGCTAAAAAGACCTGTCAGAGGATTAGGAAATCAGGCAGGTAAAAGGGAGGGAAATGGTTTCAGGCAGAAGGAAAACACAGAAGAAGTCTCAGGATGGCAAACAGCATGACACATACTGAGAACCAGCTGCAGCAGGTGGTTGGACTTGGGGAGCAGACAGCTGGCCTGAGCTGAAGCTGAGGATGCAGGGAGAAGCCAAGAGGAGAGCCTCGAAGGATGCCAAAGGGAAAAAGGAAAAGAAAAAGACTTGGACTTGATGAGGAGACATCAAAGAAATTTGGTACAGAAATGTATTTTTACAAAGATGATTCTGATTGAGTGTTTCCATTCTTACCTGGCAGAGTGAAGACACTTCAACCCCAAGCCAGCTAAGCCCATGTTGGATGGGAACAGCCTTGTCCCTGAAACCCCTGCTGTGTTAATTGCTCAAAATCCCCAGATATCTCCTCATTCAGAGCTGAGCTTCTGACATGTTACTTTAGCAAACTGCATCACCTGAGGTGCCTGTCCACCTGTTTTTTGTCTGATTTAAACATTCATTTAAAGGGAGACCATGATATATATTCAAAAGAATTGACAGCAGGAGCGCAAACAAATACTTGCACATGCATGTTCAAAGCAGCATTATTCAGAGTAGCCAAAAGGTGGAAGCAATCCAAATGTCTTTCAACAGATGAACTGATAAACAAATTATGGTAGAGGCACACAATAGAATGTGAGCCATAAAAAAGGGAATGAAGCGCCGATACATGCTACAATGTGGATGAACCGCCAAAACATTAAGCCGAGTGGAAGAGGCCTGTTGCCAGAGGACAAATATTGTATGATTCCATTTATATGAAATATGCGGACGAGGTAGCTCCATAGACACGGAAGTGAACTGGTGGTTTCCAGGGCCAGAGGGGAGGGAGCAAAGGGAAATGACTGCTCATTGGGTACCAGGTTTTATTTGGGGATGAGAAAAAAGGTTTGGGAAGCACAAAGAGGTGGGTTTACATAACATGGTGAGCGTATCAAATATCTCTGAAGTGGTCACTTTAAAAGGTCAATTTTAAGTTATGAAAATGTTACCTTAGCTAAAATAAAATGAAATTTTTTTTTTTAAAAAGGGAGACCATGAGATAATAGGAGGGTTTGGGAACTCTCAATAGTCAAGGTGGGGCCCAGGCACGTACGTGCATTTTGTTATGTATTCCAGGTGTCCTTGCTTCCGAGGGCTGCCAGGACAAAGCACCACAACAACTGGGTTAAGGCAACAGGGATCCATTGTCCCTCTGTTCTGGGGGGCAGACGTCTGAAGTCTGAAATCAAGGTATTGGCATGGCCGAGCTGCCTCTGAAGTCTCTAGTGAAGAAGCTGTTCCCTGCCTGTCTCCTGGTTTCTGGTGGCCCCAGGGGTTCCTTGACTTGACAAAGCATCTGCCTCCATCCTCCCACAACCGTCTGGCTGTGTGTCTCCCCACCTTAGAAGGGCACTGCTCATACTGGATTAAGGCCCACCTTACTCCAGTAAGATTCACGTGAACTTGCCTAATTCCATTTTAAAGACTCTATTTTTAGATAAAGTCACATCCTGAGATACTGGGGTTTAGGACTTCTAGATATCTCTTTGAAGGACACAATTCAACCCCTAACACCAGGTTAACTCTGGTAGGTTCCCAGGCCACAGGACCAGATGCCTGCTCCATTTTAATCACATGCAAGAAAGGTCTCCTTTCTCTCCTTCTTTGACTCTTAATAATAGTAAGATTCTGACTTCCGATAGAAGGAGGAAGTTACTTGAATTATGAATTACTGTGGATCGTTCATAAAACAAAGTCTCTTGCAGCACCTGAACCAAAGCAAGACATAAGGAGCCATTTAGGTAGTGGTCAATAACCTCGCTGAGCAAGATTCCTTGAAGGAATCTTTTTTTATCAATACCTATAAATACCTAGGCCTCACCCCAGACATGATTAATCTGAACCTCAAGAGAGGGGTCCAGGTGTCAATATTTTTCTAAAGTAGGACAGGCAGAGCCCTCTTCAGGCACGCTTTCTAGCATGCTGCTCAACACATGCTTATTTTAATTGGCAGCATAAGTCTTCAGCATCTTAGTCAAACACAATGAAAGTAAATAAAGGATGAAAACTCAGACACAAATTTCAAATGACACTCTTTTTTGGTTAGCCTCTGCTTATTTAATTATTCATGACCCCCACAACAACAACAAAAAAAGTTGACTGTGATGATAAATGCAAGCTATATGATGATTTTGTGAACCACTAATTGCACACGCTGGATGATTACATGGTATGTGAATATATAATATTAATGTGAATAAAAAATAAATAAATAAAATTATCTGTGCCCCCTGTTTATCATATCCAGAAGAGTGGTCAATTGCAGAAGGTACAGCTCTGCTTCCAGCAAATCACTCTCAAGCGTAAAGCACTTTCAGTTTATAAGCTGCAAGATGAGTTCACAAATGTGAGCTCATTGGGTCATCCCCATTCATTCATCCATTCATCCATTCATTGACCAAATCACGCCCAAAGATGGTCTAAGCACCAGGTCCCGTGCTGGTGTGGAGGATACAGCCGAGGCCAGGACAGATCCCATCCCTGCCCACGCCCCTGCCTTCAGGCGCACAGGTAAGGGCAGCAGAGGTAAGGAAGGGGCAGGATGGGGGAAGTACAAAGAGAAACAGGAGCAGATTAAAGAAGCCTCTATCCAAGAAAAGGGGCCGGGTGGGAAAGCATTTTAGGGAAGAAACACACAAGACTCATCCCAAAGGATACGTAGGAGACAGTCTGGCAAAAAGCCAGAGAGACAGCGTTCTGGGCAGAGAGAATGGCTTGTGCAAAGGCTGGAGGAGAGAGAAAGGAAAATTGAAGCCCTGGCGAGAGACGAGCAGGGGTGAGGGGTGGGAAGGATGAGGCTGCAGAGGGCAGCAAGGGCCACATGAAACCGAGTTTTGTAAGAAGCTATGCAAATTGACTTTCAACTGAAGATGATGGAAAGCCCTTGAAGGAGTTCAACCAGGGAAGCATGATTAGCCTCACAAGTGGCAAAGTATCCCTGGAGCTTTAAGAAAACGACATGAATCAGGAGCCGATGGTCCCCAACAGAGCGAGGGCTGGGCAATAAAAAGAAGTGATTAACTGGAGAACATTTGAATCATGGGTCAGCAAACTGTTGCTATAAAAGACCACATAGTATATATTTTCAGCTTTGTGGGCCATGCGTCCTCTTCAACGATGACTCAATGCCATTGCTGTAGTACAAGACCAGCAGTAGGCAATATGTAATGATCAGGCCTGCCTGTCCTTTACTGTGTCCCAGTAAAACTTGATGAAAACAGGCTGCTGACCCTCAGTTAAAGGATCCCATTAATAAGGCTCAGGGGTTTGTTAGATACAGGGCATAATGAAAGAAGTCAGGACTGATGCCCTGGAAATGAGTGGAGCAGCTATTATCCTCACTGACTCATAAATCAGAAGCCTGAGATGCAAAGAGGGCCAGTGTCATAGGACACAGCCATGCCCAAGTCTCAATGAAAATCCTCTCAGCAGTGCCCTTTTCGCTTCTTGGAAATCACAAATAAATTGTACACCCCTGCACATGCGCACTTCCTAGGAATGCACCCATGCACACACTCACACACCATGCATGCACTCAAGCACCCATGCAAGCCTCACACTTGCACCCAGGCACAACTCACACACTCATGCACACACATGCACGCACATACGTGCCCACACTTACATGTTTAAGTTTGCTCACAATGGCCACACCAGACCTCCAAATAATTCCTTATTGCATTCTCTACAGAGCCTACTCGCTCCATTGTAAACACAGATCACATCCAAATCAACTTTATGCCTCACAAGGGCCCCAGGCCCCTGCAAAGGGAGATGAACAAACAGTCTGTCCCCTCTGAAAGCTGTAAAGTTTGTGATGACATGAGCAATTAGCCTTGATCGGGCATATCTGAGGAGAAACAGGAGACCTTGGCCTCTGGTATTTCTGGGGACATTCAGTCGTCACTTATGTTCCCTCTGCAATGAACACATCAGCTCTGTCCCATGAGGAATCAGCTGAGTTATTATCTAAAGCTAGACACTTGGGCAGCCACAGGGGTGGGCAATACATGCAGCCTTGGGACCTGTGCTGCCTCCCCAAGCTCGAGAGGGCCCAGCCAACTTTGAAGCCCCTGTTCTGTTCAATCCCAGCTTTATCTGAACCTCTGCCTGCACATTTCTGTTGTCAGGCTAGGTTTGCTGCCCCATGCCCTTAACAGCCAATCTATGACACTAGGGTTTCAAAGAGAGAAAGAGCTTGTATTACAAAGTGCAAATCAAGAAGAGGAGGTTTGCTGGCCTCAGATCTGTCTCCCTGAGTTGGAAGTGCTTAGGGTTTTTATGGGAAAAAACAAAGGGAGGTGGTGATAGTGATCTTATTGGTTGTGTATATATTTAAATTAAGGATTCAAGTTGGCTTGTATTGATTGGTTGTGACTTTTGGTTATTGTCAATAAGGAAGAAGCAGGGGTCTGAGAAGTCCTTGAGCTAACTGGCTGTAAAGGTGGGGCAGGAGAGCAGGGTTCTAAATTATTCAGCTCCTACAAAATAACAACTGCAAGCAAAGGAAATAAGTACAGGAATAAGCTAAAATAACAACTACAATTACAAATAAAATTGCTGTAGGCAGCAGTCACATTTCCTTACCTCCTGGCTGAGCCCACACCCTTGGCCAGCCTGTGCCGGTTTCCTGTCTCATGTGTTCAACTTTTCATGATAAGGACTCTCACCAATACTGTATATCTAATCCCAGCCTCCACCACACCCCTGGGCCACTGACTCATATTTCCAGCATCCTGTTAGCACCTCAACTTAAATACCTGGCCACTGGGACACACATAATACATCGCTAGCTCAATCAGTCCATGTTTGCTGAATTCACGGTTCCCAAATTCAAATCCCAAATTCCCTCCAAATCCATCTCACCCTTCAACTACTGAATTTTCCAACTGAGCCCCACACTTCTTGCAGCCACTAAAATCTGAAATGTGGGAATCATCCTGGATACTTTCTTCTCCATCTATCCAATCAGTCATCAGGTCATTTCCATGCTTTCTCCTTCAAAGTATCTCTCCTTCAGAGTTGTCTTCCCTCTATTCCTATCACCTCAGACCTGCCCTGTCCTTAGGGCAGGAATAGCCCAGTGATCTCCTAATTGGTCCCCTGGCCTTTTGTTTCTCTGGTTCCCAAGAAATCCCATTATCTGATGCCAAACCCTACAAAAACATCACCAGATAATGTGGGAACTTATGCAAAATTCCCTAAATACTCTCTGATCCAAAGCTCTGGAAATAATAATATCTGGCTTTGGCAAGTACACTTAACAGTTTACAGAGTATTCTAATGAAACAAAACGTTACATTAGAGTCTTAACAAAATGTTAAATGGAATTGCACTTAACATCAGACAGGAGGTCGCAGGGAAATAAAAGGCATGTGGAGGGTAATGTCTTTAACATGGTGACATAAGACATGCCCTGAAAAAACTTCCTCCCAGAGTCAGTGAATGCAAGGAAAATCTCACTTGCTTAGAACTCTGGAGGCCACTAGAGACTGGAGAAGGACTCCACAGATGCTGATTCAAAAAAAAAAAGAGGAAACTATCAGGTAGGAAACTTCTGTCCTGGACTGTGAGTCTACTTTCTCTCCCTCACTTGGTCCCACACAACTTGGGAGTAGCTCAGAGGCAGTGGCTCAGATCCCTTCCCCTCCCACCAGAGGCAGCAGTGATAGAACCCCATGAATATCCAGGAACAGGAACCCAAGTCCAAAGAGACCCAGGACAGAGCACTGAGGAGTGCTGCATACAAAAGGACCCTGTTCTAGTTTGCTAGCTCCTGGAATGAGATGTACCAAAAAAAAACAAAAAAAAAAAAACAAAAAAAAACAGCTTTTAAAAGGGGAAATTTTTAAGTTGCAACTTTACAGTTCTAAGGCCATGAAAATGTCCCAATTAAAGCAAGTCTATAAAAATGTCCAATAAGGCATCTAGGGGATCCCCTGGTTCAAGAAGGCCAATGATGTTCAGCATTTCTCTCTCAACTGAAAATGTACATGGCAAATATGGCAATATCTGCTAGCTTTCTCTCCAGGCTTCTTGCTTCATGAAGCTCCCCTGGGGCCGTTTTCCTTCTTCATCTCCAAAGATGTGTGGGTTCTTGTGATTCTCATAGCTCTCATGGTTGTGTGGATCTCCTGGCTCTCTAGCTTTCTCCAAAATGCTTCCTCTTTTAAAGGATTCCAGCAAACTAATCAAGACCCACCTGGAATGGGTAGAGTCACATCTCCCTCTAATCAAGGGTTAATACCCACAATTGAGTAAGTTCCATCACTGTGGAAATAACCTAATCAAGCTGGTCACTTGATTGGGCTAACAAGTTGCCAGCTTGATTAGATTATTCTGTTAATGCCAATGGGGATTAAAAGAAATGACTACCTCCACAAGATGGATCAGGATTAAAACATGGCTTTTCTAAGATACATAATCCTTTCAAACCAGCACAAGTCCCCAAAAGGAAAAAGAGAGAGAGTGAGAAACACCATGGTAAAACTGCAGCTGGAAGCTGCGACTGGCTCACCCAATCCAGCTTCTGTTGGCTGAACCATCTAAATGCAAAATGGTCATTTCTGGAGTGACCCACCTTTCTGGATTGACTCCATCTGGCTTCCCAGGGTGGTCCATGCTAATAGGGAAGAAATCTGAATCAGAAAACCCTCATTGATTAAAAAAAAAAAAAAAATGGAATGGGAGATAAACTAAACTATTGTAAGGCAGAAGAAAATCTAATAAATTAAACAGGAGGACTATGCTCAAGTCTAGAATAATTAGACCAATTTTCAAAGAAGAGCCTTAACACAAAGCCAAACAACAACAGAACCCTATACAAGAGGGAGAAACTTGTATAGAGTTAACTCATCCAGGTAATCCAATGCCTAGACATCGGCAAAAAAAAAATTACAAGCCATACTAAGAAACAAGAAGATATGGCTCAGTCAAGGGAAAAATTAAAACTTCAAAAGAGACAGATAATTTGGAACAACTAACCAAAGAAGGTTAAACAAATCTCCCACATCAGTTCAAAGAGATAAATATCCATAAAAAGATAAAGAAAATGTGGGTGCATAAAGAAAATTTTGAAAGTATATAATGAAACTGAAATTATGGGGATTAAAGACACAACAGTAGAGATTAAAAATATAGTAGAGGTGTACACCAGCAGCTTTGAACAGGTAGAAGAAAGAATCAGTGAACTAGAAGACAGGACAACTGAAATCATACAAAAGAACAGAACAGAAAAACTGAGCAGCATCTCAGGGACTTGAGTGACAACACAAAGTGTACAAACATACATGTCATGGAGGTCTGAAAGGAAAAGAGAAAGGAAACAGGGAAGAAAGAATATTTGAGGAAATAATGGCCAATAATTTCCCAACTCTTATGAAGGACATATATATATATGTCCAAGAAGTGCAACATACTGCAAGCAGAATAAATCCTAACAGACCTACTCTGGAGACGCATACAAATAAGAATGTCAAATGCCAAAGATAAAGAGAGAATTCTAAAAGTAGCATGAGAAAAGCAATTCACCACACACAAGGGGTCTGCAATAAGACTAAGTGCTGATTTCTTATCAGAAACTATGAAGGCGAGAAGGCACTGGTATGAATACTTTAATGTATTGAAACAGAAAAACTGCCAACCAAAAATTGTTTTATCCAGCAAAACTCTCCTGCAAAAATAAGAGAAAGTTTAAAATATCACAGATAAACAGAAACTGAAAGAGTTTGTCAACAAGATAACTTCCTACAAGAATTATTAAAGGGCGTTCTGCAACTTGAAAGTAAAAGATAGGAAAGAGTTGCCTGGAGTATGTGAAGAAATGATTACCTGCAAGGGCAACTAAAAGTAAAAATGCAAAACCTGATAGTAATGTATCCTCAATATACAAATCTACTCTTTCATTCCTATAAGAGTCAAAAATACAATTGAACAAGAAAAAGGCACATTTCCTGATAACAGATGTGTAAAATATAAAGTGGGTAAAATGGGACAAAGACAACATTAAAGAGGGGAAAGGGAGGGGTTTGGGAGCAGAGGGTGTGTATACTATTGAAACTAGGTTGACATCTTTTCAAATTAGTAAGTTATAGATATAATCTGGGTAATAGAAACCCTAGGGTTTGCGGTTAAGCAAGAAAAAGAAATAAAAGGCATCCAAATTGAAAAGGAAGAAGTAAAACTTTCACTATTTGCAGATAACATGATTCTATATATAGAAAATTCTGGAAAACTGACAACAAAGCTACTAGAGCTAATAAACAAATTCAGCAAAGTGATGGGGCACAAGACCAACACACAAAAAATCAGTGGTATTTCTATACATAGTAATGTGTAAGCTAAGGAAGAAGTCAAGAAACAATATTTCACTTACAATAGAAACTAAAATATTCAAATATCTAAGAATAAATGTAACCAGGGATGTAAAGGATTTGTACACAGAAAACTATACAACATTGTTAAAACAAATCAATTCCTAAGTAAATAGAAGGACATTCCGTGTTTGTGGACTGGAAGACTGAATATCATGAAGATGTCAATTCTACCCAAAATGATTTACAGATTCAATACAATTCCAATCAAAATTCCCAACAACTTTCTTCACAGCAATGAAAAAAGCCAATTATCAACTTTATTTAGAAGGGTAAAGGGGCCCAAATAGCCCAAAACATATTGAAAAAGAAGAATAAAGTTGGGGGGGCTCACACTTCCTAACTTTAAATCATATTACAAAGCTATAGTGGAAATGGCACAAGGATGGACAGATTGACCAATGAAATAAAATTGAGAATGCAGAAATAGACCCTCATATCTGGTCAACTGATTTTGAAAAGGATGCCAAGTCCACTCAATTGGGAAAGAATAGTCTCTTCAACAAATGGTGCTGACAGAATTGGATATCCATATGCAAAAGAATGAAACAGGACCCCTGACAAACACCATTTACAAAAATGAACTCAGAGTGGATCAAAGGCCTAAATATAAGAACCAGCAGTATAAAACTCCTAGGAGAAAGTAAAGGGATGCATCTTCAGGATTTTGTGTTAGGCAATGGTTTTTGAAACTTTACACCCAAAGCACAAAGTAATACAAGAAAAAAAAGATAAATGGGACTTCCATAAAATTAAAAACTTTTGTGCATCAAGAGGCTTTGTCACAAAAAATGAAAAAATAACCCTACTTAAGGGGGAAAAATGGAAACTTCATATCTGATAAGGTTTAACATCCAGAATATATAAAGAAATCCTATAATTCAACAATAAAAAGACAACCCAATTTAAATATGGGCAGAAGACTGGAATAGACATTTCTCCAAAGAAGATATACAAATGGCTAAAAAGCACATGAAAACATGCTCAACATCAGTAGCTATTAGAAAAATGCAAACCGAAACCATAATCAGGTACCATTTCACAGTTACTAGACTGGCTACTATTAAAACAGAAAACCACAAGTGTTGGAGAGGACGTGGGGAAATAGGAAAACTCATTCACCGTTAGCGGGAATGTAAAACGGTGCAGTCAATTGTAGAGGTTTGAAAATGGATGGTGGTGGTGGTACCACATTATTGTGAGTGTAATTAATAGCACTGAATTATATATAGGTGAACATGGTTAAAAGGGGACACATTGTCCGTATGTCTACTAGAATAAAAATTAAAAGGTCAAGCATAGGATTGTATAACACATTAAACACTACAGTAGATGATGGTCTATAGTTTATACTATAAGTATAGGGATATTCTTTCATGAATCATAATGAATGTATGACACTAATACAAGGTGTTAATAATAGGGTGGTATATGGAAAAATATACCTAATGTTAACTATGGACAATAGTTAATAGTGTTTTTCTAATAGTTTTTCATAAATTGTAACAAAGGTAAGTACTGTTTAATAAAGATTAGTATAATTACAGAAAAGTGCACTCATCAATTGTAACAAATGGTCCACACCAATGCAAGGTGGTAGTGGTGGGGGGGTGGCATATGGGAGTCCTGTATTTTATGTATGATTGGTCTGGAAACCCACAATTTCCCCAATTAAAAAAAAAAATTAAGGGAGAGTGAACTAAAGTAAAAACAAAAAAAAGGAATGGGGAAAGATGGTGCTTTCTCATCTGAGTACATGACAGCATCAAGTAAGGAAGAAACAAAAGACCAGCAGAGGCTGAAGAGATGAAGACACCAAGCTGGGAAGACCAGCCCAACCCTGCTCCACTACCGAGACGAACGCTCCATGCCGCTGGCTGCAGAGCTGCAGACAGTTTTTCTGCAGTCCCCGCAAGTGAGGACTGTGTACACAGTTCATGCACACAGACAGAGGCATAGCAACCACCACCTGCGCTAGAAAGACAAGACAGCATATGGAGAGGAAGAGAGGGATTTCAGGATACGCATTCCCGTCGGCGGCGGGAAGTGCACTTGCAAAGCATGCGTGGAATGTTAAACCTGCTGTCTTCCCCCAGCAAGCACAGCACACTAGGAAGTTGCCTCAACCCCTTTTCTATCCCCTCTGCATGCAAAGAAGACTGAAAACGATACCTGAGAGTCTTCCTGAAAGTCAGAGAAAGGGGCCAATGCACTTTCAAAAAGCAGAAGAAACAACCTCAACCATGCCTTCCAATCACGCACTGTGTCCCTTGCTGGGAAGCACTCAGGTTTTCTCCATTAGAAACTAACGTACTAATTAGTGTTGTGTACTCATTAGTGTACTGTGCCCCTAGGTGTGTACCCAGGCTCTCTCGGGAGGATCTGTTGTCTGACAACCTGCATTTGCTCAGCACACACTGGGCCTAAACTGATGACCGCCCAGAACAAAGGATGGGCTGTATCCATTCCAGTTGCCTCTCAAGCTTAGAAGCATACACATCAAGCTAGATGTTGAGAGTCCAGCGAAAGGTCCAGTTATAAAACTTAACCTTCTTTTGTCTGGCTGCATGTAGAATGAATGTCACGCAGGCTGCCCAAACCACCCCCATACCCAGGCTCTTCTGATGCCACAGCCTTGTCCCCATGTCAGAATCACCTGCTGCTGCTGCAGAGGTCCTCTACAGCCCAGCTGATATCTCCGCGACACAGCCACCCCAGGACTGCACATCTTGAGCCTCAGCAAGTAGAAGTAGGAAATGCTGACACCAAGGCAGAGGGCCCATTCTCACTTTATCTGACAATTTCAGGTTTATCCTATAGACTTGGTGGAGGCAACTGCCACTTCTTCTTTTTATAGCAGCATCTATGATATTCTTCCAGGAAGCAGCATCAGAATGTTAAAGATACAGAGAATCTATGAAGGAGAGAAATACTTGCGAGTATACCCACGGGGACACACACACACACACACACACACACACATATACACAATCGTCTGCTGCAAATCTGTCACTTCCAGGCAGTTATCATATGTGGTCGTCCATGGTGTCAAACACTTACACCAGCAAGCGCTGGGTGCATATTAAAAATATCTGCACATATTGGTCACTTAATTTTTCATTAGCGAGACCTTCTTTGCCATAATTAATAGAAACTGGACAGGAGTGGGAATGTGGAAAAACGAAGGCGGGAGCTGGGAAGAGGCAATGCCTCTAGGCCCTGCTAACTCCTCCTGGCCCAGGAGCCTAATTGGGCAAGACCCTCAGCCAGGCTCTCTCAGACAGGAGAGCATCCCCTAGAGTCACAGGCACCCATTACCTTCCCTTCCCACTGCCAGTCACTTGGGCAGCCTCATCAAGATGCCAAAAACCCAAGGGGGGAAGGAGAGGGAGAGCACATCAGAATCTCCCAAGGAGAAGACTGCCAAGATGTAATGCAAGCTGAGGAAAGCAAGTAGCAACAACACAGACAGAATGTTACCATTTGTATTTCAGAAAACACAAAACAAGATATGCATATGTAAAAGCCTAGAGCAATCTAAATACTCAGCCATAGAGAAATTGTTGCACAAACCACACTCAAGATGTAGAATGCTGTACAGATATTCAAATGACTGTAGATAAAATCATTTTAAAATTTAACATATCACAACACAGAATGCACACACTAAGTCCAACTGTGTGAAAACAGATACACGCACATACATAAGTAAAGAGAGTGCTGCCAGCGTTCTTATTGCTGTAAAGTTGATTTAAAGCATTCTCAAACAAGACAAGCAAATGGGGAAAAGGGTTTATATTTCAATACTTTAAAAACACAACAAAAATTTGTTTTCTTTAAAAAAAAGGAAAAGGAAGAGAAAAAATCTGCAAGGACACCTACTCAACCGATGAAAATGACATCTGGACTCTGGGAAGGGGATGGAGATTGCAGAGAGGCTTTCATTTAAATTTAATTGTTTTATAATGAGACTGTATTGATGTAATGGCAATATGACTACAAAGAAACGCATGAGGCCTTGGGGACACATATGCACAACCCACCTCCCACCTCCCATACCCCTACCTACTGGTAGAAAATCACTGCTTTATACTGTGTGACTTCCTACCTGCCTCCACCCCTTGACTTCATGTAGAAGCAAACTGCAGAGATCACAAAATGTCATTATCCCCACACAGTTGTCCAGTGTCCACTCTGTGGCTCCCTGGGACCATCAGCAGGGGACAGTTTGGGTTCGGGCTGGCCCGAAAAGCATTCACATGTCTGGCCCCATGCCAGCCCTCTTCCTGAGCCTAGCAGGTTGCACTTTCCTTCCCTACCTCCCTGCCTCTTTCCCCGTTCATTAAGATGCCATTTGGCAATGTCTCTGTCAATCCTTGTCAAGTTCATTTCCCATGACCCCGTTACAGCACCAGTCTCCTCAACTCCATTCCTAAATCTCAGCCTGAAGATAAATACCCAGTTCAGAGGGCAACACGAGGCATCTGAAGTTATCGAAGCTACCATGGCGTCAGCCTGTTGGGCTGTTAGGAGTAAAACCCTTTTGATAAGCTGTATTTTGCTTTGGTTCCAAAACGGGAAAACAATAAATCCGAAAAGCTCAATGCACAGACACGGATTACAGAACTTAGTCAGAAGTTAACCATTTCGTTCCCACCAACCCAACCCAAGGAAGTTAACCATTTCCTTCCCTTCATGTTCTGAATATATAACTAGGATCAGTCTTAGGACCACAGACACTGGATATTCCCAGGCAATGGAACCTGTGCTTGAATGATCGTGGGCAAGGGCTCCAGGCAGGATGTTGTCCCAGAATCTCTCACACTGCACTCTGCTCTTACAGATATCTGCATTGGCTTATTTCTCCAGGTAAATTAACATAAAGACTGATTCATTTTCTTTGGCCCCCAAGAACTACAAGCACTGCCCCACTGGACAGAAAGGATATTCTGGGGCTTTCACAAGCCAGCTTTTCCTTTATCCCTGAATCTGTTCCACAGAATGAGAAACCCCCTTTCAGAAGTACAGCCAGTCTTCTGCTAGACCTATTTCGACCCACTTCTGGGGCCAACTCTGAACAGTAGGGCTGTGTCATAAGGTGGAATGATAGGGAACTAAAAAAATCTCAAGTTCAATTTGCCCAAAGAGCTGCTCGCAGCTTTAAAAGCCACTGGTTTATGAATTCCAAGATGTGACACCAAATCTTATCCCCACCCCCCAGAAGACTGTTCCCTGTGGGTGCCTCGTCAGTAATGGATGACCACATGGACTCAAGATCAAAACCCATTAACTCACACTCCACAAAGCACCTGTGCTAGATCCACGCTGCTGCCCTTTTCAGGTTTGAAAAGCAAATTAATAGTGAGACCATGGGAAACCTTTAGCCTGCCCAGGAGTGGCAGTTAACAGACTGTTTCCTAAGGCCACATTTATAGTCCATGACTGTAGCAATTATAAGTAATTCTTATCAATTAATAAGACCTTCTAAGACAAATTCTGCTTCTTATATCAACAGCTAGAATTCATTTCTTTTAAAATATCCTAGAACAGATGTTTACCATCAGGTTGCTTTTTCTGCCAACGAGGGTAAATGAGTGAGGTTCTGGGTGTGAATGGTTATCATGCCCTGTTCCTGGTCCTTTCATTCCCTCCCAGGACACTCAGCCGGCACTCCCAAACCAGATTTTCTCTATAGACTATCCAGAACTTTCCCTTGGTCTCTTCTCCACATTCAAAGCATAAATAAGAACAAACATGAACCAAAATGTTGGCCAAAAAAGTGCATCTGCAAAGGACAAATTGGCCAGTGATTACTTACACTGCTCAGAAAAAGCTCTTCCACTGAAACAGCTGATCAAATATACTTGAGCCACCCCCTCTCCACCCACGTCACCAGTGAATTATGACCCATAATGATTGCAAAGGGCCCACTACAAGATACCCTAGGGACCAGTTGGACCCAGGTGGGAACTGCAAAATGAGACCTGGCAGGGCCTGTGCAGAGTGACCCAGCCAGCTCCCTAGCCGCTCTACAGGCTTTTGGGCCACTGGTCACAAGCTCTTCCTACCAGGGCCAGTAAAAAACACACCAACATTAAACTTACACAGAACCAGGGGCAGATTCGAAAGAAGAAAATGGCGGCCCAATGACAAATCCTGAAGCTCTTAACGCACAGGTAAAGTCAACAAAGAGGACGTCAAGTGTTCAGGAGCAGAAAGAGACACTGCCATTCAAACTTCTGATTAAAAAATAAAAAGGCATATGGTTTTTCCTTTAAGACAGTACCTTGGCCCTCCAGCCAACCATCTTATCCAGCCAACTGGTCCAGAGCACAATCCTACTGTAATAAGAGTAATCACTCCCTGAATTTCATTTGGAGTCTCAGGCTGGGGTAGCCCACACCAAGAGTCTGGGCCTGGTTGTCATTAGCTCCATGGGCAGACATCCTTCCTACCCATTCTCCCTTCAGGAATCCAAGGCAAGAAAGAAGAGAGGTGGACAGGAAAGAAAACTTCAGGCTACCTCCTGCAGGACATGTGCCACTGACTCCACTGGGCCTGACCAAGTCTATCACTCCAGAATCCAACCGGAGAGAAATGGCCTTCAGGCTCCAGTCTCCTCCAGTAGATCCTTTCTGTGCCTCCTTCTCTGGGCAAGCAGGAGATTCAAGCTGCAGCTCAGATCTCACAGGGGGGGGGCTTCTGCCCACCTCTGGGAATTGCTGATACACAGCATCTGGGACAGCTGTATGTGCTTGCCTTGCCTTCTTATTGGAACTGCCCCACTCTTCAGCAACAATAATGCAATTTCAGCCAATGGCATTCGCTTTCCATTGCATGGGCTGGCGTGATACTCTCTGCACAGTGATCACAGCCATACACCTGGCTGCTTTTTCCACTCTGCTCCTCTGGAAGCAAGTACATGCTCACATGCTCACTCTCCAAATCCAACCCACCAGTCCTATTTTGGCAAAGGGCCTAAAACTCCTGGCTCTCCCCAATTAGGGTGCCTTTTTTTCTCTTTCTTTTTTTTTTTTTAACTTGGTAGCCCCTCAGCATCTTCTGGTTCAATTTTTACTAGTCTCCTAGAATCATAAAGTTGGAAGGGAGTTATCCTCCAATTATAAAAAAGAAAACTGGAGCTAAGAGATAAACATCCAGTAAATGACAGAACTGAGCCCTACCCCAGAGCCCTAATGCCCCGTCTTCCCAGTTCCATTAGCCCTCGTTGAGTTGAGGCAGCTTTGCTATCATGTCCATGTCCCTGATTACATCTTAAGCTCACTGAGAGCCACAACCATAACCATAGTCTCCGGTTTCTCCCAGTTCTAGACCCACATGGCACAATGTCAGCTGCACCCTATAATTATAACAAAATCTGGCATTCAGAATCCAAACTTAGCAACATGTAAAGAGGGGGATGAATCCTCATATTAACAAGAGATTATTTGCTTTAAGGAAGAAATCACAATTAGTTTCCTTCCAATAAAAGCCTTCAAATGGCTTGAAATGTGTTTAGCTATCACTGGTTACTCTGGAGAGATATTCATGGGATTATCAAATTTGAACAGGGATACATCTGCTGCCTAGAGTTAGACATGGCCTGACATGACAACCCAAAGTAAAGTGACACTTACCAGGTGAGGCATCAGGAGGTCAGCCACATAGACAAAAGCAGCGCCAAGGGTGAAGCCAACAGCCACGGGAAAGAAGGCAAAGGCACCAAATCCCCCTGAGGACGTGGCCATCTCAACTGCTGGGGCCAGGAGAGACCAATAGGAAGCTGCCAACATGACCTGCAAAACCACAAAGAGAACACGTGATGGAATATTACTTGGCCATAAAAAGGCATGAAATATTGATCCATGTTCTAACACGGATGAGCCTTGAGGACATTATGCTAAGTGAAAGCAGCCAGACACAAAAGACCACGTATGATTCCTCTTATATGAAATACCCAGAACATACAAATTCATAGAGACAGAGAACATGTTAGCAATTACCAGAGGCCAGGAGGGAGGAAGAAGAAATGGGGAATGCATGCTTAATGGGTATGGGATTTCCTTTCAGGTTAATGAAAATGTTCTGGGGCTGAATTATGGTGATGGTCGCAGAACATTGTGATTGTACTAAATGCCACTGGATTTTTCACATTAAAAGGCTTAAAATGGCGAATTTCGTGTTCCATGTATTTCAACCACAATTTAAAAAAAACACACACAGTGAACATCAAAAAACCATCAAACCAACCACAGTAGGTCTCCCAAGAAGGCACCCAGCTGCTCTCGGTGGCCCATACTAAACCTTACAATTTCACATGGATTAAGACTTTAATCCCAGGTGGTAGGCACTAATCCAAACCAAAAAGTAACCCCCAGAATTCCTGGAACAAATGCTCTAAGAACTCAATTCAGGGCAGAAGGAAGGTGACCATCTGTGACTTTTTCTATCATCTAGCCTCTAGTTCAGTGATGCTCAACTGGTGGTGATTTTGTCCCCTCCCAGCCAGGGCACATTTGGCAATGTCTGGAGGAGGTCTTTTTGATTGTCACACTGGAGGCTACTGGCATCTATAGGAGGTAGAGGCCACTGCTAAACATCCTACAAGGCACAGGAGAGCTGCCCACAGCAAAGGACCATCTGGCCGAAAATGTCGATAATGCTGCTATTGAGAAAGGCCATTCCAATGGAATATTTCCAAGACATGTTGCTTATCATCTGATGGCCTACATCACATTATGAAAGACCACTCTAATTATTACAAAGTTCTGCCTTAGGTTGAGGAACTCCAGTCCCTTCCATTTATACCTATTAGCTCTAGTTCTGCTCTCTGGAGCACCAAAGATATGTCTTTCCTCTGTTATATGTGACAGCCTTTGAAATATTTAAAGACACGAGTAAATCAATGTCATATTGATCTGGTCAATTTTCTGCTCTAAAAAAGAAGAAGGGAACTAATATTTATTGATCACCTACTATTTCTAGAGACCAATCTAAGTATTTTACATTTGATAACTTATTGTGCCATCACAACAACCCTATAAGGCAGATGTTATTTTCTATTTCTATTTGCAGATAAAGAAATTGAATTTCAAAGCAATAAGGTAATTCATTCAAGGTCACAAGCTAATAAAAGGCAGATTCAGGAAAATGACCAAGGATGACCATAATCACTTCAATGACGGGGAAAACAAGAGAGAGAAAAGAAAAATGAAGCCAGACTCAAGTCTCAGCTAGGTCAGCTGGATTAAAGGTTCTCCTACATTTACTGAATTAAACACCCATCTTGCTCAGTCTGTGGTTGTTTGCTCTTACGGATACTGCGACTTCTTGGCTAAGGCACACCCATTCCCGTTGTAACCACATAACAGTCATCACAGACATGTAAAATGTTGAATGGGTTTCTAAAAATTACTTAATTATGCCTTGCCTTAAAAATATAGCTGCATCATCTGTCTCCAAAATAACATTCAGAATGACAGAGCCAGGTATTACAACATTGACAATAAAGAACAAATTGCTGCCATTCCCTTTCTGGCAACATCGTGGATACATAGACACTTGCTCTGGACCAGCTTCTCCCAACAAAAGTCTTAGTGCCACCCACGGAAGACTGCACCTGCTTTGAACATTCCAGGACAGAGGGAACACGTCACATCCAGATGAGATGGGAGGTGAGGTTGACTAGTTAGCTCCAAGAGCAGGATGGTAGGAAAAGAGCATCACAGGATGTTTGGGGACTTCTCCTCCCACCCACAGCCAAAACTATGCCTCTGTAGCACTAGAATTCAACAGCCCTTGGTAACTGCCCCGCACAGTGTGTGGGGGGGGCAGGGGAGGGCAGGGGGAACATGCAACAAGACATAAGACCTGGTCAGGCCCCCAACACAGCAGGCTCCTCTCCTCTTCCACCTTTCTCTGAGGACCTCTCACCTAGCTTCATCTTCGACAACTTTAAAACCACAGGTTCCGGTAAGGCTATGCATCTCCTCCCTTCGAATCCTCCCCGTGCCCCAACCAAGGATAAAGTAACCATTGTGTCCTGCCAGCATTGCACCTCAACACCTTTTCAACACCAAACCCTACCTCTTCTCTCGAAACTCCCTTCCACGCCTCGGTGTCACTGCTTACCAGCCTTTCTTCCATCCCTACGTGTGACAAACACACAATGCTTGCGTGGACAATGGCTCCCTCCAGCAGTGGCTCAGGTGGGGCCCAAGACCAGTACCTCTTGAGAGAGGCCTGCCGGGATCTGGGATGCCTGAAATGGAAAAGCATCCCAGAAGATTCAGAGAGCCCCCGCCTCGAGAATCGCCCCTCTTCATCCTTCCAGTCAAATGCAGGACCTGATTGGAGTCCCTTCATTCCTTTTGCTTGCCAGCCTTCCTGCCTCCCACGTAAACTAGAAAATGACCAAAGAACAATCTGGAAATGGAATTGGGATGCCTATCTGAAATGCCAGTAGGACCTGAAGAAAAGTTATTAAAAGGGCCTTGGTGGGTGACAAAATAATGTGCCTCCCCCCAACCCCCAAAGATATGTACATCCTAATTCCTGAAACCTGTGACTATGTTACCTTACATGGTAAAGGATTTCTGAATTAAGGACCTTGAGATGGGGGCACTGTCCTGGATTATCCAGGTGGGGACGATGTAATCCCAGGGGTTCTTGTAGGAAGGAGTCAGGGGCGTAAGAGTCAGAACTGTGACAACAAAAACAGAGACCACAGTCTGAGAAAGAGATGTGACGATGTTAGCTGCTGGCAGGAAGATGGTGGAAGGAGCCAAGAGCCAAGGAATGTACGTGGCCCCCAGACGCTGGAAAAGACAAGGATACAGTCTCCCCACAGAGGCTCCAGCAGGAACACAGCCCACTGACACCTTGATTTTAGCACAGTAAAATCACCTTGGGTTTCTGACCTCTAGAACATCAAGATAACAATTTGTTTTGTCGCAAGCTGCCACTTTTGTTGTGATTTATTCCAACAGCAATAGAAAACTACTATCACACATAAAGCATATATCACTTTTTTAATACTCCCCTGACACAGGCTTCATGGCTTGCCTGAAATTCTCAACCCTAGCAAAGCTCCTTTAAACATAGGCATTTTTT
This sequence comes from Myrmecophaga tridactyla, assembly GCA_004026745.1. NCBI lineage: Eukaryota > Metazoa > Chordata > Mammalia > Pilosa > Myrmecophagidae > Myrmecophaga > Myrmecophaga tridactyla. The sequence goes on along the minus strand of PVIY010004854.1, from coordinate 55,197 downwards.
TATTCCGGATGCCATGACATATGAACTAGCTGATAAGGAAGCTGGTAGTAATGGATCTGATTAACGCTCAGTGACTCATACAAAGCAGGGCCTGGAAGGGACAGACTACAGAGGAGGAGGTGCCAAGCCCCAGGCCCAATACATCAGGGCATTGGCTCCAAACGCAAGTTGGTGCCAGCCAGTCCCTTTATGATCCCAGATGGTCTATGCCTTAAGACTTCCTGCAGCTGCAGCTATGCCTATAAGGCAAACAACTGAGCTAAGAGCGTCAGCCCTGGAACACGGGGTGCAGCCATGGGAAATAAGAGCTGATAACCGGTACCCTTCTCTTCCCTGCATCTGCCTACAGAAGGAAGGTACCAGCCCAGTTCTGGCAGGACAGAGGTGTTAAATCAGTATTATTTTCCCTGGGATCCTTCCTCTCTCTCTCTCTTCCTGCACCTGCCTTCACTAAACATACATGTTCTCTACTTCCCATCACATTCCGTGCCAATCGGCTAGGATGGCTCTTTTCCATCATGCTGGATTCATTATTTATGCCTGTATTCCCCCCCAACCCTGTACACACCCAGGATGAGAGCAGTGCTTTAAGCATCTTTGCATCTTAGCACCACCCATCAGTGTCCTGGGAAGAGCAGTTGTTCAATATCTGCCTAGAAGAGTTCTCTGTTATCTTTGCTAATGAAGGGAAGCACAGAGGTAGATAAATCAGAAGTGGCGTATATAATCAGGAAGTGATTCAATGCTCATTTTTAAGTCTACTGTCTTCATTTTTAAAATGATTTTGCCCTCAAAATTAAGTACTATATAGGCTCATACTCAAATGCTTTCACTCCTCTGACCGACACTGGCTAAGTCATTGTTTAAAATGATGGAGTTTTTCTTAGGGGTGTAGAAAGAAGCTGATATCAAATTTTCAAAGCTTCATAGATAACCTGAGAAAGTCTACTGATAGAATCACAGATTCTTTTGAGGTGAAAGGGACTTTAGGAGACTGCCTAGTACAAATGCTTCATTTGACAGATGGAAAAACTGAAACCCGAAGTGTTTCAGTGACTTTCCCAAAGCTTCAGAGCAAGCTCATCCCGTGCAAAGTTGACCACATCACCCTAGCACAAGGTAGTACCATCCTTTACCCCTACAGTGAGCTAGAGTCTTTTAAGAAATTCTAAGAGCTACAGAGAAAAGATGAAGTTTAAGTTGCTGCCTCCCCTAATGTCATCAGACAAAACAACCCAGAACAGCCTGGGATAAATCAGCTTTAGAAATAACTGAATGTAATCAGTTCTATAGACATTCCCCACTATCGTGATATAAGCTACTCCAAGAAAACGCAGCATTACAAAATATTTGACAACTAATAAGGAATTATAATGATCCTGCTAAACACTTGCCTCTGGAAGGTAAACCAGACCTTACAAACCTAAACCCATTAATAATGTACCGACTGCCTCAGAGATACAAAAACAGGCAAGTACATAACTCACAAAATAACCTCCTCCTAACAGCATAGCTACAGCTGGGGATTTAAAAACAATACAGACGTACGTTATACTTTCAGTCTAGAACTCCGGATTAAAGGTACACCTTCCTCTCTTGTAAAACTACACTTTCAAATAAGCGGTCTAAGTGCAATACTTTTCCTGGGTGGGGTTAAACAGAAAAAGGACACAAGTGGGAAAACTGGTGAAATCCAAATAAAGTCTAGAGGTTAATTAATAGGAATGCACCAATGTTCATTTTTTAACCTTAACAAAGTACCATAGCTATGCAAGGTGTTCACATCAGGGGAAGGTGAGTGGAGGGTATATGGAAACTCCTTGTACTCTCTTTGCAACATTTTATAAAGCGAAAATGATTCCAAAATTGAGTTTATTAAAAATTAATAATAATAATAATAATAACTGTTACCAAAGTCTGAGAAAAGATTGAAGGGAATCATTCCAGCTGAGGAGCATAAACTGAGTACACAAACACATGAAGACAAGGGTACCCACAGTTTGCGTTGTGGGGTCAGCAAAATGACTGGCCTGAGGCTTCACTGTGGGCTAGTGAGAAGGGACTAAGTGCCTTTATATCGTTTATACCCACAGCCTCCTCTCTGTGGTTCAGAGAGGTTTAGTAACTTGCCTAAGGTCACCCAGCAGAAAGTGATGGAGCAGGGATTTGAAATCCAGGCATGCATCCAGAGCCATGCAGTTGACCATGAAGCTATATTCCATCACTTGGATTTTTGAAATTCTTTAAAAATAACAATAGTCACAATGTCACCTAGTAAGTACTCCTAATTAGAGAATAATTTCCCTCTAAACATAATTCCCATAAGTCTATTATGCCAATGTACAATGCCTAGTCCATTTCAGAATATTGCAAAATGGAAGTTGGTGATGAACACCATGCTGCTTTCCCCCACCTGCCCACCACAACAAAAGTAAAGAGATAAAAAGGATCTAAATGTACAAAGACAATAAGAAAGGGAGAGGGGGCCCCAACCAAGGTGATGGAACGGGACGTTTCGGGGCTCCATCCTACCACAAAAGCACTGAATAACCAACAAGAAACAGCAGAAGCATCTTTCTCAAAGCTCTGAAACACAACTAAAAGGCTGCAGTAACAGGGTGCGCACCCACTCAAGTAAAAGGCCGCTGAAAAGCAGTAGGACTTCGCGGCACCCTGGCTGGCCCCTCCCCGGCCCCCTCAGACTTGGTGCAAAGCCGGCCACACTCGTGGGGAAGGTGAGCAACCCTGGAGCACAAACTAGGAAAGTGGATGTCAGGCCCAGTGTGTCCGGTGGCAGCCTGAGGGACTCACTGTCCCAGAACCTACCCTACAGGTGGGAGGCAGCTCACATAGACTAAGGGAGAGCAGTCAGGTGGCTGCCTGGGACAAGGGATTGCTAAGTGTATGGCACACAGCGCAGTGCAGTGACAGCGAGGAGACTGTTTCCTAGGGAAGAGGGGACATCTGTATCATGTGAACGTAGAGTTCCTAGGGCCCAACACGCATGCCCAAGAAAACAGGCATGTGCAGAAAGGGCCAGGGAGGCCTCTGTGCTTTGGGGTTCACACCTTGAGACCAGAAAGCTGAAAGGGACTGGAGGAGACATTTAATATCAGCAGGTATTTGCAAGCTCTCTGTCTTGGTGACTGAGAGTAAAGTCTTTCATTTCCCATCTGCAATTCTCAAAACCAAGCAAAGCACATGATAAGATTCTTTTCCTCAAAGTATCATGCAAATGCCACAGGGATCCATGTGTTATAATGCTATTAATTTCCCTCTGGTGTCAGAGGTACCAGCACAGAATAATAAAAAATAATCAGCTAAATGCCTGGGCCAAGGCAGGCAATCATTTTCACTTCTGCTTAAGAGCTCACTTTGGGAGAGTTTCAGCTCTGGAAATAGGAATGAATTTGTGAAGAGTTCCTTAAGGGATACATCAAAATATTTCATCATGATGGGTACAGTTAAGTATTTCTTATTATAGTCATGACAGCTTAAACACTGAAAGAAAATCCTAAGCAAAAATCAAAACTGCCATCTTAATAAAAAAAAGGGAAAGGAAATTATTACCCCCGAATCACTCATAAGGCACTACATCTCAGTATCAATTATTCTGTGAGTACCCCTCTAAAGAAGGTGCAGTGAGGTCTACAGAAGACAGGAGCACAGAGTTCAAAGGAACAGCAGTGCCGCTGGGTAACAGGCCCTGCCCTCCTTCAACGTTTGTTGAAGCAAATAACAAGGACTCCAACCTCAAGAAAGTTACTGTATAATTAAGGAATGGACACAAACTTGTAATCCACATTAATCAAGGCAATAATTATCCTGAAAGTACAGAAGTCAAGTAATGTCTCTAAGTTCTTTCTCCAAATCAGGTATTGAATTAATGTTCAAAAGACATTCAACCAGTCACTTACACGGTGACTTTTTCATAACTAATGTTATGCTAGGCCCTCAGGGGCTGGGGTGCTGGGAGAAAGGACATAAAGGCAGATCTGGGTCCTGCCTCCAAGGAGCTGGCAGAATACCAGAGAAAGAGGAGAAAATGGAAACTGAAAGGATACATGAAAGCAAGCCTGCGGTTCCAAGAAAGGAAATAGCACCGTTGTGGAAAAGTAGGACATCCAAGAAAACATAGGGAAGGGCCCTTGAAAGTTGGCCATGGTTTGAAAAGAAAAATGAGAGTGGGAGCTTCCTAGCTGGGAAGAGCAGCGTGAGCAGACTGAGAGGCAAGTATGCCCAAAACTTACTACGGGAGCACTGCAAGGTGATGAGCCTGGCTGGGAAAAGATGGTGTGTAACGGGTACAATGAGACAATTGGTGTATAATTAAGAAGCCATGCAGAATGGCTTGGACTTCAGGCAATGGACCAGTTGTTTCCAACTCTGGTTGTATGCTAGGGTCACAGGGGTTTTCAAAATACAAATGCCAGGGCGCACTCACAGCCTGCTGAAAAGGACTGCCCAGAACAGAGGCATGGATACAGTGTTTTAAAGTTCCACGGGTGATGCCAAAAAAGCTCAGCCAGGACAGTGCGAGTCTGCCCTGGCAGCCACCAAAAGGCCTTCAGCAGGGTAAAGGAGGGAATCTAAAAAGATCAATTTGAAATCAGAATGCAGGACAGATGGAAGCCAACAGACCAGCAGCTGGGCACCTCACATGATTCAGGAGACCTGGGGCAAGGTGGAGGAAAGAATCTTCTTCCCAGCAGAATGAGGTCACCCTTGTCTGGCCAATATACTCACGTGATCAGAAACCCACAATGGGTGGCCGCACGAATTTTGCATTGAATTAGCTTTCACATTTGTCATGCCAATTAGTCGTGACTCAAGCATGAATCAAATTCACATGGAGGCTATATCTGTACCTAATTTCCATTTTGTCAACAAGCCCTAATAATTCACCAGCTTCATCCTGTAATTTTACAGAATTAAACATGAACAGCTCAAAATTATAATAAATTAATTCAGCTTCAATTACAGCTACTAACTGATGCAGATCTGCTGGAAAAACCTGAGTCCTCTCAGCTATACCTACCCAATTATAAGGATGGGCAGGGAGTTTGCTACAAGTTCATGAATGCTCTCCAAAGTAGAAAAAGACTGTTTTTTAAATATGAAAAAAGTCTCTCAATTTTTAAAATTTTTTTATTAGAGAAGTTAAAGGTTTATAGGAAATCATGCAGAAATTAGAGTTCCCCTATACCCCGTAAACACGTGCAGTTTTCTATCATTAGCACTTTGCGTTAGTGTGCTGTGTTGATGAAACAATATTATTATAGTTATACTACTAAATCCATGGTTTACATTAAGGTTCACTGTTTGTGTTGTAGAGTTCTATGATTTATTCTTTTTTTATTTTATTCTAATAACATATATACAACATAAAATTTCCCCCTTTTAACCCCAAATTTATACTTCAGTGGTACTAATTACATACAGTGTTGTGCTACCATCACCACCATCCATTACCAAAACTTTTCCATCAACCCAGACAGAAACTCTGTACTAATTATGCATTAACTCCTCATTTCCTACCCTCATCCTAGACCCTGACAATCTGTATTCTAGTTTCAGACACCAGGAATTTGCTATTCTAATTATTTCTATCAGTGAGATAGGTCCTTTTGTGTCTGGCTTATTTCACTCAAAAATAATGTCTTCAAGGATCATCCATGTTGTCACAAGCATCAGAACTCCACTCCTTTTTGCCCCTAAATAATATTCCATCGTCTGTGTATACCACATTTTGTTTATCCATTCATCCACTGATGGACACTTGTGTTCCTTTCATCTTTGGACAATTGTGACTAATACCTCTATGAACATCCATGTGAAAACATCTGTTCAAGCCCCTGCTTCCAATTGTTTTGGATATCTGACTAGACGTGGGATTGCCAGATCATATGGTAATTCTATACTTGGCTTTCTGAGGAAATATCAAACTGTTTTCACAGTGGCTGCATGATTTTACATTCCCACTAGCAATGACCAAGCGTTCCTATTTCTCCACATCCTTCTCCAATGCCTATTTTCTGATGTTTTTCTTTTTTCTTTCTTTTTTTTTTTATTAATCACCATTCTGCTGGGTGTGAAATGGTATCTCGTGGTTTTGATTTGAAGTTCCCTAATGGCTAATGATGTTGAGCACATTTTCACGTGTGTGTTTGTTTGTTTGGCCATTGGTGTATCTTCTTTGGAGAAGTATCTATTCAAGTCTTTTGCCCATATTTTTAATGAGTTGTTTGTCTTTTTTTGTTGTTGAGTTGTAGGACTTCTTTATATATTTTGGATATTAAATCCTTATCAGATATTTGATATCCAAATATTTTCTCCCATTCTATAAGTTGTCTTTTTACTTTCAGGATGAAGTCCTTTGATGAACAAACTTTTTTAAAAAATTTTGGTGAAGTTTCATTTACCTATTTTTTCCTGTTCTTGCTTTTGCTTTTGGTATAAAATCTAAGAAACCATTGCCTAATACAAGATCTTAAAGATGCTTCCTTACATTTTCTTCTAGGAGTTTTATAATTTTAGTCCTTATGTTTAGGTCTTTGATCCATTTTGAGTTACTTTTTTGCATATGTTGTGAGGTAGGGATCCCCCTTCATTCTTTTGCATATAGATATCCAGTTTTCCAGAACCATTGTTGAAGGGACTATTCTTTCCCCATTGAGTGAATTTGTGACACCTGCCAAAAAACAAGTGATCACAGATGTGAGGGTTTATTTCTAGCCCCTCAAATCAATTCCATTGTTCTATATGTCTGTCCTTGTGCCAGTACCACACTGTGGCTTTGTAATATACTTTAAACTCAGAAAGTGTGAGTTCTCCAACTTTATCCTTCTTTTTCAAGATGATTTTGTCTATTTGGGTCCTTTACCCTTCCACATAAATTTGAGGATTGGCTTTTCCATTCCTGCTAAAAAAGCTGTTGTGATTTTTACTGGGATTGTGTTGAATCTATCTTGCTTTGGATAGACTCAACACCCTAACAATATTAGTCTTCTAATCCATGAATACAGAATGTCCTTTCATTTGTTTAGGTCTTCTTTGATTTCTTTCAGCAATGTTTTGTAGTTTTCCATGTACTATTCTTTCATATCCTTGGTTAAGTTTATTCCTAGATATTTGATTCTTTTAGTGGCTATTATATATCGAATTTTTTTCTTGATTCCTTCTTCATATTGCTCATTACTAGTGTTAGAAACACTACTGATTTTTTGTGTGTTGATCCTTGGCCCTCCTCTTTGCTGAATTTATTTGCTCTCGTAGCTTGTTGCAGATTTCTCAGGATTTTATATATATATATAGGATCATGTCTCTTGCAAATAGGGAAAGTTTTACTTCTTCCTTTACACTTGAATGGCTTTTATTTCTTCTTCTTGCCTAATTGCTCTGGCTAGAACTTCCAGTATAATGCTGACTAGCAGTGGTGGCAGTGGCATCCTTGACTTGTTCCTGATCTTAGAGGGGAAACTTTCAGCCTTTCAACATTAAGCAGGATGTTCGCTGTGGATTCTTCATATCTGCCTTTTGTTATACTGAGGAAGTTTTCTAAGTGTTTTTATCAAGAAGTGGTGCTTGATTTTTATCTCATTTGATAAAATCATCAATTGAGATGATTAGGCATTTTTTCCTTTGTTCTCTTAATGTGTTGTATTACATTAATTGATTTTCTTATGTTGTGCCACCCTTGCCTACCTGGGATAAATCCCACTTGATCATGGTGCATAATTTCTTTAATATGCACTTGGACTCAGTTTGCTAGTACTGTGTTGAAGATTTTTGTACATATATATATTCATAAGGATATTGGTCTGTGATTTTCTCTTATAATATCCTTCTCTGGCTTTGATGTGAGGATGATACTGGCCTCATAGAATGAGTCAGAAAGTGTTCCCTCCTCTTCAATTTTTTGGAAAAACTTTGAGCAAAGAATTAGACATTGCTAATTCTTCTTGAAATGTTTGGAAAAATTCAACTGTGCAGCCATATGGGTCTGGGCTTTTTGGGGAGGTTTTTGGTTACTGACTCAATCTCTTTACTTGATACTGGTCTGTTGAGATCTATTTCTTAGTCAGTGTAAGTGGTTTGTGTGTTTCTAGGAATTCGGCCATTTCATCTAGGTTATCTAGTCTGTTATCATTCAGAGGTTCATTACAGCTTTTGTCTTGTAATCTTTTGGTGCACACTGTACACTTTAATACTTTAAAGTGTTAATTCTGGAATTTAGTCCCTGAGTTATCTGTTCTTCAAGTTTGCATCCAGCTAATAATATGACGGAAATTTCCTTGAACACCAGGAGCTCACAAAAACAAAGAAACCAAGGCAAAAAAACACCTCTCACACCTTTGCAAATTGGCTCTGCATGGCCGGTGTTCGTTTCCCAGTTTAGCCCTTCTATCACGAAGATCAGCCTGCGGCAAATGAAAAGTGAAGGGCTCTCTCTCTGTCTTATCAGAGACTAAGCTTTGTCCTGGGCTTGGACTTGTTTGTGGCCTCGGTAATTCCCTATTTACAGGAATTCAAATGCCTCCCTACTCCCTATGAAATAGACTTTCTCCCCTTCCTGTGTGTTCTACTGTATGACTTAAAGCAGATAATGCCTTTCCTCTGGCTGCTTTGACTTAATTTTTCATTAGTTTAGGCAAGCTGCTTCAGCCTACAGGCTGTCTATCTGGAAGCAGCATGATTCAATTCTGTAGGGTGAGCCAGAGATGAGTTTCCTGGTTCAGGCTTTCACACTGCTCCCAGATAGACCTGTTCGGACAAACAGGTACCCCAGTATATGCATAAGGGCTACTGTGCTCTCTCCGGCACAGTGCCAGGAACCCAGAATGGGAAGACAGACTGTCTCCCATCCTGCACTCATGGTAGGTACCATGAGCTTCTCCAAGCATTTGGCCAGGGACGGGGGTTGGGGAGGTTACATGGGCCAGAAATTAAACCTGGGTCTTCTGCATGGCAGGTGAGCATTTCTTATCATTTTCTAAAGCTGTTTTTCTTTATTTGGCACTCACCCATTTACCATGACTTTTTAACTGTTTTCCAGAGTTCCTGGGTTAATGGCTTTACCAATTTTTGTAAAATTTCTATTGTGAAAAATATAACAAATGTGCAGAAAAGTGATAAATTTCAAAGTACAATTTAATAAGTATGTATAAAGCTAATTTCAAAGTATTATATGGGCTACAGATCTACAATTTCAGGTATTTCCTTCTAGCCGATCTAATACACTAGAAACTAACAAGAAATATCGATATAATGATTTAGTTGTCACAATCATTTGTTAATCCCAATCTTCTCTGCTACAACTCCTTCCTCTCATTTGATCCTTCTCCCAATCTTCAGGGACATTGGGACGATGGCCATTCTACCTTCTTCATGTTGAAAGAGAATGTCAACATTATGGAGTAGGGGGATAAAACTGGTTGGTGTTCTTGAAGAGATTGGTGCCTCTGGATTTCAGGGCTTATCTGGCATATGAACAATCTGGCAGTTTTCAGTTTCTGAAAAATAAACTTAGTGATTGAAACTTATACAGAACCTCAGTTAGGGCTCTGGATAGTGTTTAGGATTTTCAGGAATACTGTTGGTTGGGTCTTGGAATACTCATGGCAATGTGTAATATCCAGCTAAAGCATACACAAGAGTAACTTCCAGGATAGCCTTTCAACTCTATTTGAAATCTCTTAGCCACTGATGCCTTATTTTATTACATCTCTTTTCCCCTTCGTGGTCAGGAAGGCTTTGTCGATCCCACAATACCAGGGCAAGAGTCATTACTGGGAGTCATGTCCCACATGTCCCATCTTGCCAGGGAGACTTACACCCCTGGAAGTCATGTCCCATGTAGTGGGGGAGGGCAATGACTTTACTGGTAGAGTTGGGCTTAGAGAGACAGACGCCACATCTGAGCAATAAAAGAGGTTCTTTGGAAGTGGCATAATTATAGGTGGGCTTAGCCTCCCCATTACAAAAATAAGTTTTATAAGAACAAGCTCCAAAATCAAGAGCTTGGCCTACTAACTTTGGAGTCCCTATTGCTTGAGAGAGTATCAGGAATTTCTCAGGTAGGGAAGTTTAATAGTTCCATATTTTTCTCCAGTCCCTTAAGGGACTTTGCCAATACTTTTTAACTATCAGCCCAACATACTCTGGAATGTATCAGGATATTACATTAAGCTCTACAGACTTATAAGTTCTCCTTCTCCCTTCTAGGCTCCATGTGTTTAGGTTGTTTAAATGAACTGGCCAGACAGATTAAGTTAGATTGTATACTACAGAAAATATAAGTTTGAGGCAAAATAAACACTTCTTCCATTGGTCTCACACAGAAGGTGAAGTTCTAAAAACAGACAATACCATCCTTTACCCTGTATTCTGATTTATCTTAGTCCCAACCAGATCAGCTTCACTCTTATCTCTAATTGAAGTCTGATCTCTTTTTTGGCTTCTTTAACAGTTGCTGTATGGAGTAATGCTGACTCTCAGAGCTGCAGAACTCTGACTCTGAGTCTTAGGTGTTACACAGGTACCAAAATTCCAGGGAAATACCTGATTATACAATACAGCACAGCATCTCAGAATTTAGAAATAACAGTTGGAGCTCAGGAATAAATGGGTCTCCTCTAAGAGCTTATACTCTAAGCCCTGCTTTTCTTACATGTATTTTCAAAAAGAGACCATACAATACTTGTTCTTTTGTTTCTGACTTATTTTGCTCAACATGATGTCCTCAAGGTTCATTTACCACCTTGCATGCCTCCCAACTTTGTTCCTTTCTAAAGCCACACAATATTCCTTCACATGTATACACCACAGTTCTCCTTCTTACACAAGCTTTTGCTAGTTGTTCAAAGATTCTGTGGAGAAATAGCACCCTAGAGCAGCATATGTTTCCATTTTGGTCGACTGGAAGCCAGGAAAGACTATTTTTGCTTGAAAAAAAAAAGATCAACCCTAGTACCCAGTAATTCCTCTCGTAGGTAGCTGACAACAGAAATAAAAGCCTATATTCACACAAAGACTTACACGTCAATGTTCATGACAGTCCAAGACTGGAAACAACCCAAATGTCCATCAACAGGATAATAGTAAACAAACCATAGGATATTTATCAAATGAACTACTTCTAAGCAATAAAAAGGACCAAACCACTGATGCCACAACATGAATAGATCTCAAAATCATTATAATGAGTCAAAGAAGCCAGGTGTGCTCACAAAATATATGTACTATATGATGCCATTTAAAGCACAAGAATATGTAAAACCAATCTATAGTGAGAGAAGTGACAAAATAGTTGCCTGGAGGGAAGGACAGAATTGACTTAGTGAGTAATAGAAGCTTTTCTGGAGTGACAGGAATGTTCTATATTTCACTTTGGTTGATAGTTATATAGGTGTATACAGTTGACAAAATTCATTGGGGACTGAAAATTAAGAAGTGGAATATTCTTTCTTGTAAATTATATTCATCTTTTTGAAGTCTCAGGTAGGCTCTCTGTACTCCAGATTCTGATATTTCATGCTAGATATCTCGGTTCTAGGATACAGGTCCACCCTCAAATGGTCCGTTTGGGGCAGGGTTTAGACCATCCAACATAGCCTCTCACTACCTAACAAAGTGACAGAGCTAAAAACATCAGGACATTCTGAGACCCTAAATATCAGCAGCACTAGACGAGCATGGCAATTACACACAAAGGGACCTCCAGTTCTCAGTGACCACAGGTCCCTACTATCGAGGACTAGACTATAATAAGTTCCTTAAAATAAGGACAATCATGAAAGACATATTTGGGCTTCGAATTTACAGACTACATTATAGTTAGGTTATAAATTTAATTTAAATCTAATTCTAACTCCTATGCCATAAAACAGAGCTGAAAAAATAAGAGTAAGTCATCAAACCCAGTCCTGCCCAATATCTAAGTTCCCATTTCCAAGTGCAATTCAATTCAACAGACATTTACTAAGCAATTACCATGTGTGAGATATTAAGTTAAGGCCTGGCAAGATGCCTTCCTAGACTGGAACACCCGTTGACAATGATCTTAGCTACACCAAGATTGTTGCGGTCCAAAGTCAAGATTTAGAGCATCCATTGTTGAGTCCACTATTCCTCTTTCACAACACCATTACTCTGGATAAGAGGTAAATATACAAATTGCTTCTGTCCTTTCAAGGCAGATTCAGACTAGCTCACCTTAAGATGAGGGATTGTTCTCAGAATCCTTTAGCCTATCAAAATTATTAACGCCATGCAGATTTTTAAAATAGGGGATGGAGAGACCAAAGAGGAGGGAGCAACACCATTCTCATCAAACTTTTCACCAGCTAGTCACCAAGAGAGTGAGAAAATGTCATCCACAGCAGCCTTCCCATGGCACCCAGCCACCAATCCATCAGCACCATCTCAACTTCGGCCTGCTGATGGACATTTGTACCAGCTGGTCAGGCCTCCCCCACTCCAACACCACCACACACTCACACTGATCCAATCTGTTCCCAGTTCTGGCTGCTAGGGGAGTATCCCCTGCCAACATTTGAAGGAGGAGAGAAAAGTAAGCTATCAGTCTCCACCCATAGAAAACTCAAAGATAAAGGTATGAAGAGCTTATTCCACTTCAACGACCTCCTTCGAGAGATATGACAAATAACCAAACACTACTGGCTTTGCGTCTTTCTCCAGGCTCAAACAAAACTAGCAGGGAAGCGTAGCACAAGTGTCTTCATGGTCAAGGAGAAGGAAAGAAACCACACCTTATGCCAAACAAAATAACATTTTGTTTTATCACCAGTGAAAACACGGGTTCTCAAAACATTTTCTATCCTAACAGAAAATCATGCTCTTAAAGCTGGCCCACTCCTGTGGGTATAAACCTATTGTAGGTGGGATTTTATGATTAGGTTATTTCAGTCAAGGCCTGCCCCAGGGTGGGTCTTAATCCTCTTACTGGAATCCTTTATAAGAGGATAAAAGACAACTGATGCTAAGAGAGAAATAAGCTAAGACAAAAGAAAAAGGTCTGAGAAGCTGAGAGAGAAAGTCACTGAGCCTCCAGAAGCTGGAAGCAACAAAACCCAGTCAAGAAGGGAGAGGCCAGCAGACATCACCACGTGCCTGGCCATGGGACAGGAGCTGAGGATCGCTGGGCAGATAGCTGGTCTTTAGGGAGAAACCATCCCCCTGTTAAAGTCTTGATTTGGACATTTTCACAGCCTAAGAACTGCAAGCTTGTAAGTTAATAAATCCCCATTATAAAAGCCAACCTATTTCTGGTATATTGCATTTCATCACTTTGTAAATTAAAATACTAATTCACCTGAGGGATGCAAAAGACTCCCAGCAAGATGGCGGCAGTGATTCCTGGGAGTTGAAGGATAGGAGGTAAGCACTGAAGAACAAGAGGGCGGATGTATGAAAACAGTTCCCCACCTAGGAGTGCCCAATTTAGCAAATAAAATACAGACCACCCAGGACCTTTGAACTTCAGATAAACAATGAATATTGTCCCATATACTATTTTATCTGGCAACCATACCCCAACAGCAATTCTGGGACACAACCACCATCTTTCTCCTCTCTCTCTTTATGAACATAGTATAGTAGATAAAGGCATAATGCCGGAGTCAGACTACCTGGACTCAATTCCAAGCTCTATTGTTTCCCAGTTGGGAGACTGGGGTAAGTGAATAACCTCTGAAAGTCTTCTACTTCTTCATATGCCATTGGAAATAATAATAGAAATAATAGTAACACTCATAAATAATAAGAACAAACAATAACATTTATATAAAAGTGGACCATGTGCCAGGAACATTTTTTAAAGTTGGGCACTGTTATTATCGCTACTTCACATATGGGGAAAGTGAGGCAGAGGGAGGGCAAATGATTGAATAAGGTCATCTAGCTGGTAAGTGGCAGAGCCAAGATTCAAACCCAATTAATGTGTGGCTCTTAAGTTCTTTCTCTTGACCACAACACTGTCCCTGCAGTGGTACTTCATTATTCCTTAATAAAATGCTTAGCACAAAAACTGGCCCATAAATGCTAGATACTACATGCATTTATTATGTCTTCAATTTTACTAGTATTAGAGCAAATGACTGAATAAAAAGATTTGAATCAAAGACTTATGATCTAAAAGACTGGAGTTCCTAGGGAATTTAAGCCCGATTTTCCCACCCTGAAAACTATCTGTGAATGGATAATAAAACGTATGTGTGCATGATGTACATGCTGTGTGCCCAGATGGAACCATGTGCACAACAAATGAGCAGAGGAAGTCTTCCTCAGCAGTCACCAACTCACCGACCCTCTCAATTTCAATCCAATTCAACACTCGGTATAAATGAGCTCCTATTTCATTAAGGTCTGTGTGCAAGTGAGCAACAAGATGTAAAAAAACAGAATCAACAAGGAGCTTCGATTCCAGCAGGCGGGAACCAGGATTCAGGGAAAGCAGAAGACAGCAGAAGATACACCATGAAGCCAAACACATGTAGCCAAACACATAACCCTCACAGAGGGACCTTGGAAGAGAGGGAGAGAGCTTCAATTGCAGGGATCCAGGGGAGATTTTGCACAAAGAGCTCCATGCTAAAGGATGGGTGAAAGTGCTGGAGTAGGGCTTGGAAGAAGAACAAAAATAGAACATTGCAGAAGTGACAGTCCAGGGTCAGGGAAGAGCAAGACATGAAGGCAGAGCTTAGGTATATATGGACGTGTAAGGAGATGAAGCATGGAAAGGAGACAGGGTCCTGGCAAAGGGCAGTCTTGAACACCCTGCCAAGATATTTAGACCAAAGACATACTTTGAGAAGCTAACTTCAAAAGTAAAAGTAAAATATAGATGAGGCAAAGGATGTCAACAGGCAATTTATCACAAAAGAAACACCAGAGGGTATTAAAGAACCGAGAACAGGTTTAACTACATCTGACATCAAAGGAAAATGACTCCAATGGCTAAAGGATATACTGACTTAGAGGTAAAATGGCAAACTGTGGTGTATACATATGATTGACTATGGCACTGATACAGAAAGGAATGAAATCTTGCAGCATGCAATGTTGTGAATGAAACTGTGGGATATTAACGTGATGAAAAATAAGCCAGAAACAAAAGAGCAATAAGGTATGGTCTCATTTAGAAAATACTTATAAGAAAATTAGTAACTAGATTATAAGCTCTTATAGAAGTCACATTTAGTCTGGAGTGGTGATTGTTACTTCTAGATTTTGCGAGGCTGTGCTATATATTTATAACCTGGCATTTCCCTGGAACTTTGGGTACCTGTGTGACACCTAGGATTCAGAGTAACAGTTCTGCAGTTCTGAAGGTCAGCATTGCCATATACGACAAATACTAAAGAAACTGAAAAAGAGATCAGGCTTCACTTAGAGATAAGAACAAAGTCCATCTGGTCGGAACTAAGGTAAATCAGAATACAGGAGTAAGGAAGACATTGTCTGAAAGTGAGAACATCACCTACTCTATGAAATCAAAGGAAGATAGATTTATTTTGTCCAGAACCTAAATTTTCAGTAGCTCATAATCTAACTCAGCCTGTCTGGATAGATCATTTATACGGCCCAAACACATGGAGCCCAGAATAAGAATGAGGGCTTGTAATTCTGTATAGCTTAATGTAATGTCTGGATACATCCCAGAGTATGTTGAGCAGATAATTAAAAAGTATTAGCAAAGTCCCCT
The DNA here is from genome assembly GCA_004026745.1 of Myrmecophaga tridactyla. Classification (NCBI taxonomy): domain Eukaryota; kingdom Metazoa; phylum Chordata; class Mammalia; order Pilosa; family Myrmecophagidae; genus Myrmecophaga; species Myrmecophaga tridactyla. The sequence goes on along the minus strand of PVIY010004854.1, from coordinate 39,473 downwards.
CTGGGATAGGATTAAAAATATAGAACTATTAAACTTTAGCACCAGGGAAAACCCTGATACTGTCTCAAACGTTAGGGATTCCCAAGTCAATAGGCCAAGTTCTTAATCTTGGGGCTTGCTCTTGTGAAACTTATATACATAGGGGAGAAGCTAAGACTCCCTAGAATGAGGCCTAGGAGTTGCTTCCAGGAAACCTCCTTTATTACTCAGAGGTGGCCTTTCCCTCTTTAAGCCCAACTCTGCAAGTGAAATCATTACCCTCCCCCTACATGACACTCAGGGGTGAAAATCTCCCTGGCAGCATGGGATAGGATTTCCAGGGATGTGCCTGACCCTGAAAGCATGGGATCAGCAATGCCTTCCTGACCAAAAGAGGGGAAAGAACTGTAATAAATAAAGTATCAGGTACTGAGAGAGTTCAAATAGACATGAGAGGCTACTCTTGAGGCTACTCGTACGCACACTTCAGCTAGACATTGCTACCTACCATGGTTTGCCAAACCCCAACCAAAACCATTTCTGCCAACCCTAAAGAAGACCTAGGGCATTATATGAGAATCTACAAAGGTTCCATGCACTATGATCACTTTCTAGAAACCTACAACCTCCACTTGGGGTCTAAGGCCAGATAAGTCCTGAAACCTAGAGGGCCCAGCCTCTCCAGAACAACAGCTGGTTCCATCCACCTATCTTATATTACTGACAGCCGTTCCCAACATGAAAAGGTTAGACTGAGCATAGCTCAAATACTCCTAAAGATCGGGAGAAAGATCAAAGGAGAAGGCAGAGTTATAACAGAGAAGACAGGATTTAATAAATGAGTATGACTGCTGAATCATACTGACATTTATTTTAGTCTCAAGTATCCTGGAGCAATCAGAAGGAAAAACCTGAAATTGTAGAATTGTAACCCATACCAAACTCTGAAATCTGTTCTACAACTGACTGCTGTGGTGTGCTTTGTAATTTATTGCTTTTTTTGTATATTTATGTTAACAATAAATAAATTAAATTAAAAAAGGAAAATGACTCCAGAATCAGACAGAGCTGAGTACCAGTCCCAGCAAGGCTTGGGTGAATCACAGCACATCCCATCAACCTCCATTTTATCATTTCAGTTTTGTAAAACTGGAATAATAGTCCCTGGTTCGTCGAGTGGTTGTGAGGATTAAATGAGATAATACATGACCCTGGCACATCCTAAACACTCAAAAAAAAAGTTGGCTATTACTAATACATGGCACCATTTTTCATTTAACCAGAAATGTTTTTAAAATGTGACCTGCCAATGTTGCTGAGACCAAAATAAATAAACAGAAAAAAGTTTAAAATAGAAATGAAAAAAAAAAACAGGAATCTGAGAAGGAACCCAGAGAATTCAGGGAACAAAAGAAATATTTCTAAAAAGAAAAGTTTGCAATTAGTATCAGAGAGATTAGAACTCATGAAACAAACCCATGGAAAAGCACAAGTCTGCCAGAGGTGGGGAAAACTACTGAGAAAACAAAAGATCATCTTTGAAACTAAAAATATGAAAACAAAATAGAAGAAATATTTACTCTTTTAGTGGAAGATAACGGTAACGAAATTTCCCTCCATGCAAAACAAAACAGCAATGAGATTATAAAGTAAAGGCAGAAAAGGAGAGGAAAATGTGAGTGCAGTAGTCAACAAATAAGACTAAAAGGAGAAAAGAGAAGACCAGTGCAGGGAGAAATTACTGAAACATAAAACAGCATTTATCAAAACTGAAGGACACTGGTTTCCTAATCAAGAAATAATAGAATTTATTTATCTAGAAACATGCAGGAAATTTCTTTAAGAAACAGATAAAAGAGTTAAAAGTGGTTACTTCTGGGAAAAGGAGACTGGGGCACAGATGGCAGGGGAGAGAACCTTTGTTTTGGGGGGTGTTTTTTTTAGTGAGCTTTTGAGTAACATTTGACCCTTTGAGACGTGTGCATCTATTACCTTGATAAAAAAATAAACAATAATTTTTAAAAGTAGGATCAGCTTCAATATCCAGGTCCTCAGTTAATAATATCATGGCTATATGTGTTGTATATTGTACTTCAATTAGGCCTCCATAAACCTGTACAGATTAACAAAATAAGGGCAGGAAATCCTGGCTGCTTGGATGAAAAGTTTGGAGTCTGTTGGGGGAAGATGCCCACTAGAGATAAATAAAAAGGATACTTATACGAGGTGTTTTAGTTTGCTAGCTGCTAGAATGCAATAAACCAGAAATGGAATGGCTTTCAAAAAGGGGAATTTAATAAGTTGCTAGTTTACAGTTCTAAGGCCGAGAAAATGTCCCAATTAAAACAAGTCTATAGAAATGTCCAATCAAAGGCATCCATCTAGGGAAAGATACCTTGGTTCAAGAAGGCCGATGAAGTTCAGGGTTTCTCTCTCAATGAGAAGGCATATGGCGAACACAGTCATTGCTTCTCTCTCAGCTGGAAGGGCACATGGCGAGCACAGTATTATCTGCTAGCTTTCTCTCCTGGCTTCCGGTTTCATGAAGCTCCCTGGGAGGCGTTTTCCTTCTTCATCTCCAAAGGTCGCTGGCTGGTGGACTCTCTGCTTCGTGGTGCTGCAGCATTCTCTGCTCTCTCCAAATCTCTCATTCTCCAAAATGTTTCCTCTTTTATAGGACTCCAATAAACCAATCAAGACCCATCCAAATGGCTGGAGACATGTTGTCACCTAATCCAGTTTAACACATCATCCAGGGAGATGATCTGATTATAGTTTCAAACATACAGTATTGAATAGGGACTACTCCACCTTTATGAAATGGGATTTTGATCAAAACATGGCTTTTCTAGGGGGCATACTTCCTTCCAAACCAGCACTCGAGGGCCCACATATCAAAGGAAAACAGGTCTAAAACCATGGTACCAAAGTTCATTGATTTACCTCAATCCCAAATTCTTTGTGTCTCCTTCACCAATTTCCCTTATGTGAGATAATAATAACGAAGATGTACTGGGCATTTACTATGTACCAATCACTGTGCTAAGTACTTATAATATATTCATTCATTTCATCTATACACCAATCCTATAAAATAGACAATGCTGCTCTCTCCTTTTTACAGATGAGAAAACTGAGGCTGAGAAAGTTTAAGGACTGAGCCCAAGCTCACACTAATAAGTAGAAAAACCAGTCCCAAACCCAAGCAGGGTGGCTCCAGAGTTCATTATAAAACCAAAACACACTTCCTCCAGAAAAAAGCCTCCACCCCCACTATGTCCATTGCCCCCTACCCTTAGTTCACCCCACCTTGCTGATGGTTTGAGACATTTCCTGGCATGACTACATCCTGAGAAGGTCATCATAATTAAATCGGGGGGAAATTTTCAAAGTGCTTCAGAGATGTAATGAGCTTACATTCAATTAGCTTCTTCCTTCGTTGGGACAATCAGAAAGACCAATTTCTTTATGGACTCAGCTAGGCGGGTTTCTCACTGCCTATTTAGAAATATCATTCTGATGTTCCAGTGATATGAATCCACAGACACCGAAGTTCCAGGGAAATTAGGGTAAAGGAAACCAACCCCAAGGGAAAACTCTAATTTCCACCCATGTTCATCCAACATTTAATTTTAAAATACTGTTGAGTGCCAACAGTAGGCTGGTCCCTGTCCCAGGAACCAGGAGTCAACAGAAAACAGACAGCCCCTTCCCTCCAGGTGCTTGGGGAAGGAAGAAGACAAGTTGGTAACCAATTAGAATCTAGATACAAGCACCACAATGAAATAAGCACAGTGGGCGTCCGGCTTTGCAGGGGGGCTCTAAATCCTGTCTTTGGTGAATGTGAGATTAGGAAAGGGAATGTGAGATACAAAATACCCTTAAGGAACAAACTCATGAGGGCAAAAATCTGGAAGGGACTAGAATCCCAAAGGAGAAGGACCAAAACCACACGGTTTTGGTTTTTGGAGGTTAAACCAATAATGAAGAGACCGAGCTCAAGTAATGACAAGAAACTGACCCTTGACCTGTTAGCAACAACTCACACCCCCAGCCGACCTGCAGGGCACAGAAGCATTCCCAAGGTGGATGCTGGCTCTCTCAGGCAGGGTAGGAGCCCTGCTTTCCAGAGGTCATATGAGATGGGGCCCCACGCAGGGTGTTCCACATTAATTCATGAGATTGTGGGAGAGGGGGTTCATGCAAATATTTAGATACACTAAGGCTTTCAAAGGAAGCACAGGTCTGCAAGGGATAGGGCTCACCCTTCCTTTTTCCAACCATTCATCTATCCATCCCTTTGATCCTTTATCTGTACGCTACATAAAATAATTATTTATTGAGGACCTCCCATCTGCCAGGAGCATCTCCTTGGTGTCTGTACTGATTTGCTTTATTTAAAGATCACAATATTCATGATTCCATTCCTCCTGGAACACTGCATCCTTCATCTTTCTCCATCACACTTCTCTCTTTCTGACAAAAATGAAATACCTGGGTACGAATCTAACAAAACATATTCAAGATCTATATGATGAAAACTATAGAACTCTGGTGAAAGAAATCAAAGATCTAAAGAAAGGAGAGCATTTCCATGTTTGTGGATAGGAAGATTCAATATTATTCAGATGTCAGTTCTTCCCAATTTAATCTATAGACTCAATGCAACCCCAATCAAAGTTCCAGTAAGTTATTTTGTGGATATCAATAAATTGAGTTGAAAAAGTTTATAGGAAAAGCCAAAAGACCCAGTGGAAATGCTAACATAATACTGAAGAACAGGGTTGGGGAAACGACCCTACCTGAGTTTGAGGCTTACTACAAAGTTACAGCAATGAAGACAATGTGGTGTTGGCAAAAGAACAGACAGAGAAACCAATGGAACAGAAGAGAGTGCCCAGAAATAAACCCACACAAATATAGTCAACAGTTCTTTGGCAAAGGAGCAAAGGCAATTCAGTGGAGAAAGTATAATCTTTTCAACAAACAGTGCTGGAACAACTGGACATTCACGTGAAAAAAAATGCATCTAGACACAGACTTTACACCTTTCACAAGAATCGACTCAAAACGAATCATAGCCCAAAACATAAAACACAAAACTAGAACATCTAGAAGATAACACTGAGGAAAATGTAGGTGACCTTGGGTTTGACAATGACTAGATACAACCCCAAAAGCACGATCCATGAAAAAAAAAATTGGTAAGTTGGACTTCATTAAAATTTAAAACTTCTGCCCTGCAAAGGACACTGTTAAGAGAATGAAAAAGACAAGCCACAGACTGGGAGGAAATATTTGCAAAACGTGCATCTGATAATGCATTTGTATCCAAGATAAACGAAGAATACCTAAAACCAGCAATATGAAAACAAGCAACCCAGTTAAAAAGCGGGCAACTGGTCAGAACAGCCACCTCACCAGAGAAGATAAACAGATGGCAAATATGCATATGAAAAAACGGTACACATCCTACATCAGTTGGGAATTGTAAATTAAAATAATAATGAAATACTATCACATGTCTATTAAAATGGCTAAAATCCAAAACCTTGACAACAACAAATGCTGGTGAGGTTGTAGAGCCACAGGAATGCTCATTCACTGCTAGTGGGAATGCAAACTGGTTCAGCTACTTTGGAAGATGGTTCAGCAGTTTCTTACAAAGCTAAACATAGGTTTACCATGTGATATGGCAATTGCAGTCCTAGGTATTTACTCAAAGGAGCTGAAACTCTATTTCCAAAAAAAAAAAAAAAAAAGAACCTGCACAGGAATGTTTGCAGCAGCTTTATTCAAAATTATCCCAAATTGGAAGCAACCAAGATGCTCTTTCACAGGTAAATGGAAAACCAAACCATGGCACATCCATGCACTGAAATATTTTCAGCAATAAAAAGAAAGGTGCTATCAAACCACACATACACACACACACACAAACAAGGAGGAACTTTAAATGCATGTTGCTAAGTAAAGAAGCCAGTCTGAAAAGGCTGTATATTGTATAATTCCATGTATATGACATTGTAGAAAAGGCAAAACTACAGACAGTAAAAAGATGAGTGGTTGTAACAGGTTAGGGGGAGGGGAGAGGAAAGAATAGGTGGAGAACCAGGTATTTTTAGAGCAATGAAACTATACTGTATGACACCACAGCGGTGCATAAATAACATGACACATTTGTCAAAACTGCAGAACTGTACACACAAAAAGTGAGCCCTAATGCTCACTATGATTTCAGTTAATGTATCAATATGGGTTCATCAACTGTAACAAATGTACCACACTAATGTAAGCTGTTAATAATAGGGGAAACTGTGTGAGGGGGTGTTCTAGTTTGCTAGCTGCCGGAATGCAATATACCAGAAACGGAATGGCTTTTAACAAGGGGAATTTAATGAGTTGCTAGTTTACAGTTCTAAGGCCGAGAAAACGTCCCAATTAAAACAAGTCTATAGACATGTCCAATTTAAGGCATCTAGGGAAAGATATCTTGGTTCAAGAAGGCCAATGACGTTCAACGTTTCTCTCCAGCTGGAAGGGCACATGGTGGACATGGAGATGTCTGCTGGCTTTCCCATGGCCCTACCAAAAGGGACACTCTCCAAAATGTTTCCTCTTTTAAAGGATTCCAGCAAGCAACTCCACCTTCAGTGGGTGGAGACACACCTCCATGGAAATCATCTAATCAAAAGTTACCACCCACAACTGGGTGGGTCACATCTTCATGGAAACAATCAAAATGCTCCCACCCAGCAACATTGAATGAGGATTAAAGGGCATGGCTTTTCTGGGGTCCATTATAGATTCAGACCGGAACAGGGGGTGTCTGGGATCTCTCTGGACTTTCTATGCAATTTTTTTTCTATAAAACTAAAGCTGCCCTAAAAATAAAGTTTATTATTAAAATTTTTTTTTAAAGTTTGCAATACTCATGATCCACCCCTGCCAGGGTATCTATCCTCCTTTCTCTTATCTCTCCATCAGTCATCTCTGTCTAATAGAGTATATAATTTATTACACATATATTTTTTGTCATCTGACTCTCTCCTCTGGAATGGCAGCCTCAAGAAGGCAGGAATTTCATTTGTTGCTTTATCCCCAGTGCCTAATTCAGTGCCTGGCACATAGTAGAGGCTGTTGACAAATAGTTGTTGGATGGAATACATGATTTAGAACGAATGATTCATTCATAAGACAAGGGCCGCACAGGCTACATAGCCATTTATGATGCTCCCACACCTTGGGGACAGAGAACCCCCGAAGCCTCCCTTCTCTTCCTCAATGCACTGAGTGTCACACGGGGCGTTCAGACAAAGGAATCCAATGTGGGATGCAGCACTCACTCTTCTTAATAGATGCAAATCATAAATCCTGCAGCAACAGGAGTATTGCAAGGGTCAGATGACGTGATGTACTTTGAAAGATACAAAGCAATAAACCAATGCAACAGCCTTATGTTGGGGACCCCCCACCCCGCAGAACTCTGCATATACAATTACAAGTTGTTCAGCAAATTCAAGCCCGTAATCTGTTTAAAGTTTATGCACAGGCAATGACTGCATGCCCCTTCCTCCCCCTTAAATACAATACTAATCCGTTTTCCCCTTGTTTATGCCTTTAACAGATATAAATTTTTTCCACCCTCCTGGAGCCCTAACTCGCTTAGCTCCAGGGCTGTCATGGTTGATTTCTTCACAAGAAGACCAGAACCTCAGAAACTGAGGAAAAGAAACATTAAAGAAAACAAAAAAAAAGGTCTGTGCCCAGGTAAGTGCTATGCCTCTCCTTGGCTTGCTTCCCCAAGGCATCACTCCCCAGGAGATGCATCTCCACCAGGCCTGATGAATCTACTCCGACAGCTGTCGGGGCAAGTTTGGGGAAACTGAGCCCTGAGCCTGAGTCAGCTGTGGGATTAAAAGCGAGGCACCCTGACTGCGGGGCTCGGCTTCACGCCACCATTGATGCATCTGCCTCCCTGGCGTTGGGCCCTCTCTTTCCTCCGGAGGGCACAGGAGCATTGAGCAGTCATCCCTGCAGGGGAAGCCTTCAGCCCCACAGCAGAGGGACACGCTGGAGGTGAGGCACCGCCTCTCATCACAGGATCAGAGATTATACCACCTGGGCCCGGGCTCCCGCCGGATCAGGGTCCTCTACCAGCCCCCCGCTGCCCACCCACCGGAAAGGGGTCCCTCCCTGGAGGAAAGCAGCTCATGAAGTCACCCACAGAGACTCCCAAGGCCCCATTCCTTGGGTTGGGGCCCTCAGGTAGGAAGAGCCCAGTGAGGTGGAGAAAGCCCTTGCCACCTCCACCCAACCTGAGGCCCCATACAAAGCCCTCCAGGCCCGGGGAAGGGTAGCAGGAGAGGCTTCTGGGCCTGTAAGCAGCACCCGCTGCCCCACCGCTCTCCACACCCTCAGGGGACCACGAGGGGGGCCACATAAACTGCCAGCTGACCTCTGCCCACGCCTCCACCAGGAGACACCAGATGGAGACACCTCTGTACGCCCATAAATTAGGTTTATAGAACGAGGCAGAGACTCCCCAGCAAGGAGGGGGGAAAGAATGATTCCTAAATTTAATAGGGAATTTTTTTATCATTAAAAACATAAATAAAAGGCAATAATAAGGCTGAGGTGTGTAACATGAAAGTGGACTTTCTTCCCTGCCCTTTCCGATTCCACAGCCTAGACACACAGCTCTCAGGGTTTCCCTCCACATCTTTCTCCACTTGAAAAGATTTCCAGTGGGGTGAGAGGACTGCCAGCACAGCATTTCACTTCTCCCAAGCTCTGAACCCTTTGCTTCCTGAACAGCACTGCAGAGAATCCAGCCTGAGCTCTTTCCTCGCTGTAGATCCAGAACACCCAATCCTAATCTGGGCCCTTAAAGGTTTTGCTTCCCTGCTGCTTACAAACAAAAACCGATTGAGTTTATCTGGGCCTTTGAATGCCTTCCTTGGGTGTGAGTTAGCAAACTAAAGGGAAATTTAGAAAGCCAGCATTTACTCCTTCTAGGTGGGAGCTGGTACCCAAAGGGAAACTGAGAGGCTGGATGGAACACAAAACAGAGGGCAGATGGGGCCTAGGGGACAAAAGACTGCTGGAAATGGCAACAATGAAGACACCAGGCATCAGAGCAGGCATGTCAGCTCTGGAAGGGCAGACGGCTAACCGGTGTCACCTCTGGGAAGAAGGCGTGGTAGGTGGAAGTGTTTGGCCTATTTTCCAGGTACCACCTATCAAGCACTAGAGAGTTTATTTCCCCACCCTCCTGAGTTTGGGTGGGCCTTCTGACCTGCTTTGACCAATAAAATGTGGAGGCAGGAGTGACACTGTGAAAGTTCCAGAGTCTAGGCCTCCAGGGGCCTTGCAGTTTCCACATTCACTTCCTTGGAACACTTGCACCAGCGCGAAAGGAAGCCTGGCCCACAGGCGGCACCTGAGCAGCCACGGGCAAAGGGGCCCAGCCAACAGGCAGCACCAAGGCCCTGGACCCCCAACTGCTCCAACTGCCTGAAGACCAAGGCCTCTTGAGTGACCCAGGCAGGACCAGCTGAGCCCAGCCAACCCAGGACCATGAAAAATAATAAAGTGCTGTTTTAAGCCACTATGTTTTGGGGTTGCTTCTAACTGATACAGACCTGTTAGGGGATGTTTGCCATGTGCTGGCTACCAGCATCCATTTCACCTGCATTGGCAATGACACGTCAATTTCGCTTTGGGAGAACCAGCCATCCTACCATTATTGCTCTTTGTTTTTCACTCTAAGGGGGTGGCAGGGATGGAAGACAAGACACATAGCCTAAGCCTGGACAATGAGCACACTTTATCCCCTGGCAACAGGGATTTGGAGAACATAGCTCAAGTCAGGCCAGCCATTCCTTTTCATGGAACTTAAGTGCAAGTTTATTGAAGCAAAAGAAGAAAGAGACTTCTCCCTCTGGACTAGAGCCATAGAGGGCATGGACAAGCTGTTCAGAAGTAGAGCCCACAAGGAGCCAGGAGTTGGGGGATAAAACACATCCTGGAAATGTCCTTTGAGCCCAAGTCTAGCAGTGCCCAAGGCCAGTTCTACTCCTGGATGTTTTAACTGCATGAATCAACAAATTTTTCTTCCTTCTGGCAGATTGAGTCATTCAAACCCTGAGCCCTCAGTGATAATATAGAGACTGAGGAACTTATTTTTTATTGTAGTCTTCATCTGATTGTCTTACCAAGTCTACGTATTACTGCTCAATCTTTTTAAAAAATGTTTTTTATTGTAAAATATGACATATTTACAAAGCAAAGAAAGAAAAAGCAATAATTTTCAAAGCACACTTCACAAGTAGCCACAGAACAGATCCCAGAGTTTGTCATGTGCTACCATTTCACCATCTCAGATTTTTCCTTCTAGCTGCTCCAAAACACTGGAGGCTAGAAGGAATATTAATCTAATCACTCAGCAGTCATTCCCATTTGTTAAATCTTATTTTCTCTGTTACAAATCCTCCTTCTCCTCTGATCCCTCTCCCAATATACAGGGATATTTTGGCAATACCCATTCTGACTTTTTCATTTTGAAAAGGGATGTTGACACTAAAGGACATGGGATGTAATCAATCAATAATTTTGGAGAGGCTGATCCCTCTGGATTTCAAGATTTATCTGATCTAGGAACCCTCCAGGAATTATAGGTTCCAGAAAAGCAAACTTAGTGCACGAAACCTTTATAGAGTCTCAGTTGAAGCCCTAGGTATTCCTAAAAGTCAACAGGAGCGATGTTGGTTGGGGTTTAGCAAACCACGGCAATTGGTACTATCTAACTGAAGCTTGCATAAGAGTAGCCTCCAGAATAGTCTTTTGACTCTATTTGATTTCTCTTGGCCACTGATGCCTTATTTTATTACATTCTTTTCTCCATTTTGGTCAGGAAGGTGTTGTCTATCCCACAGTGCCAGGGCCAGACTCATCCCTGGAAGTCACACTCCACGTCTTCAGGGAGATTTTCACCCCTGAATGTCACGTCCCACGCAGGGAAGAAGTAATGATTTTCCTTGCAGAGTTGGGCTCAGAGAGAGAGCAAGAGAGACCACTTCTGAGCCACAAAAGAGATTTATTGGAAGCAACTCTTAGGTCTATTTATGGGTAGCCTAGCTTCTCACTACAGAAATGAGTTTCATAAGGCCAAACCTCAAAATCAAGGGCTAGACCTACTTTCTTGGGAGCCCCCAATGGTTGAGAGGGTATGTGGAGTTTCCCAGATGGGAAAGCTTAATAGTTCCATATATATTTTTTCCCTCCCCCTTTGGGCCCTCAAGGGACTCTAGCAATACTTTTTCATTATCAGCCCACCACGGTCTGAGATGTATCCTAGTATTACATTAAGCTATACAGAATTACAAGGCCTCGTTCCCATTCTGGACTCCAGGACTTCGGGTTGTAACACTCAGTTTTAAAAGAAAATGGATAAAGAAAGAAATAACACAATTCATTAAACAGATACACTGTACACTGAGACAGTATAGCAGTAACAGTATTAGGGCTCAAAGTTCTCTCCGCGTTAGGTTGTGATAACTACCTACTCCAGTTTCCCTTCTGCCCTCTCTTTCACTAACAGATTCCCAATGTTTAGCTGGGCACGTTGCTAAATACAGCCTGTATCTATCCCCCAGCCTTCCTTATAAAAAAAGATATGGTCATATGAATAAATTCTGGTCAATGGACTGTAAGTGGAGCTGTCATGCAGGACTTCCAGTAAATCTCCTTCTTTCTGTCATTTCATTGCCTGGAAGGCAAATGTGATGGCTCAGGCTACTGTAGCGACCATGTGCCAGAAAGGTAAGGCTGCCCTCGGGGACAAAGAAGTGAGCAGGAAAGGAGACTAGACATCTGGTGGCTCCATAGAGCCACCTTCCCAGCCATGGTCTCTGTGTTTCTTCTACATGAGAGGTTTTTCTTGCTAAAGCCACTATTTTTCAAGTCTCAGTTACTCCCAGTCAAACCTAAACCATCAGGATACAGGACACCAAGAGCAGAGGCAGCAGGAAACATCAACATCAATACTACCAGCTGTAGGTGCCTGGTTGCATGGAGACCACCCCAACACACATCAGTACCAAGGTATAAAGCCACTCAAATGAGGAAAGCTCTGACATAAGCCTAAGAGAACCTATGACCGGTTTATTTTAGAGTCCCGCTCAGCCCATAAGCCTGGATGGTGATGCCAAATTCATCAACAGCCCCAGGTGATTAATTCTGCGGAGGGAGCCCCAGAACACAGTTCCCATGGTAGGCTTGAACCCTTTTGGCCATCTTTACAATCAAGACTGCCAAGTCTCATCAGCTTTCCAACAGAAGCACCTTTTGTTCTCTCCCTTCCTATCTCCTCTACCTGTTCTAAGTCAAGTCTTCATTATCTCTTACCCAAAGTAAAGCAAGAGCCTCCAACTTACCTTTCATCTGCAGGCCTCAGCCTGTACCTTCCCAGTGGCCATGCTATCTGCTACCTACAGAATGTGTTTCCTGAAAACATAACTCAGATCCTATCCCCATCTGAAAACCTCCAGTGACTCCCCACCAATCTCCAGAGCAAAACACAAACTCCCTTCCATGAGACACTAGGATGTCCACATTTGGACCCCCACACCTCTGCAACATCACCTCCCAACCTAACCAATCGCTGTTCCATCAACAGATCTGCACTTTCTTCTCTTTTGCTTCCACCTTCCCATTCCCTCTGCTTGCAATTCCCTTCCTTTCCCTACTCCCCCTCATCCCCACCTATCAAAATCCCACCTATCCTTCCAAGCCAAGATTGGAACAAGTCCTCTCTAATTCCCAAAAGCTTTCCCAGGGTTCCCATCACCCTTTGTGTTTCCTTCTTACAACTATGTGCTGAACTGTCTCATGTTTACATGTGAACATAGCTTCTCTCCCCTGGAAGACTGTAAGCCCTCCGCAGGGAGGATTATAGACTATTTCTCTCCATATCCCCACAATGCCTTTCACTTAGTAGGTATTCAATAAATGGTTGATAGATTAGCCTGAAGACAATTCTCCCTGCCCTTGCGTTCTTGGCTGCCACTCTCCAAAGAAAATAAATGGTTAGGCTACAAACAAAGCACACGTGTAAACCATTTCTGAAATTACACAGCCCCTTGACAATGAGTTGAGGACGGGTTCTTCTCCCCTTTTGGGAGCAAGTCCCTGCTGGAAAGCAGTAACAGGCAATGCAAGAGCAGCATTTCACAAAGTACTCATATTAATAATGCATATAGAGTTTGCCCTGACACGCCAAGGCTAAAGGACAAAGCCTAACTAAATATTAACTTTGATGCCCTACACTCAGAGTAACTTTCAAAAGAACTGACACTTAATAAATGGTTTCCAATGTAAATGAAAATGATATGAAAAATGATGTTGCATATGAAACATGATGTCAGCTACCCTCTATTATTTAAATTGCAGTAGAAGACATGCAGATTGAGAGCAAGTTTCTAAACACTCAATCAAGTTACAAAAAAACAGTATGAAGTCTTGGTTCATGCAAGTCTTTGGGAACAAGCTATACTCCAGTCATCTGTTTGGATTCAGTGAAATATTACCCTGTCTGATGGGGGACGATGCCTGAGATGACTCCCGGAAGTCCCTGCCAGTCCTGAGATTTTTCAGACACAGTATGTGATCCAGTGAGGACTGTGCCTCTAAGTGACAATTTAAACTCAAGCTCAAGTTTTCTAAGCTGTGAAGTTCCTGTGTTCCATCTTTCTTTTGCAAGGAACCCGGCCAAAGAGCCTAAGATCCCAGCTGGCGGCTGTCCAATATCACCTGACCAATTGGAAAATAAACTTGAGCACATGTCAACTACCCCCCAAGCTGGCATCAAGATCACCACACATTGGTGAGCCAAGACAACTGCCAAGAACCTGGTGTACCACCATCCATGTCGCTGATGGAGACCCAGAGGGGCTGCAGCTAGAAAACAGGGGCAGCAGCCTCTCCCTGTGCTCCTCTGCCCGAGTTCCCAGTCCCTCTCCTCCACATCCAGGGCTCCCCTATCCCTGACCCCAACCCTAAGCATTGGCTCAGTTGGGTTCTTAGCCCCACAGCTACATATATCTAAGCTTCAAAGGAAATCTTTTTTTTTTTTTTTCTTTCAGAATATCAGCTCATCCTTCATTAAACCTCTGTTCCCATGAGAACAGTGGGTCTTAGAATTGGGTGCACATTGCAATCACCTAGGGAGGTGGATGTTCTACAAAACTACTGACACCCCTTCCCACTCCCAGAGATTCTGATGTAATTGGGCCAGGTTGTATTCTGGGCACTGCTTTGTTTGTTTTCTGCTTTTTGGTTTTTTTTCAAAGCTCTCTAGGTGATTCTAATGAACAGCCAGGGTGGAGAACCACTGAATTAGAATGAAGGAAGTTTCCCCAAAGCCACTGAGCTCCTTGGAGCTGGACTACCAAGGGCTCAGGCCAAGTTAGCTCACTCTCCTAGACCAGGTAGCTAACAACAGATGTAAATTTGAGCTTCCCTTGAGTTGGGAAGCCTGGTTTTATTTCATAATGACAGATTGCACATTTTTCCCTTGGTCACCTGTCTTGAAATGGTGTGCCATAAGTAACAAAGAGTACTCTGCAAAAAGCTCCACGTAATTCATCGCACTTCCTTGCAAAGTCTTCCCCTGGAGATTCTTCCAAGGCCCAGCCCAGCAAAGCAGAAGCAGTTCCACTGACTTCAGGAGCAGAGGCCAGATTATCTTTGGAAGGGTCCACCACAAAGCCAGGCGTTCCCTAGGAAGTCACTGACTCGGAAGCTCCCCAGACACTGGAGGCAATACCCTGAGACTTCCAGCCTGGGAATCCAAAGAAAGAAATTGAGAAGAAAAAATACAACACTACTTAATAATCACTTCTCTTTTTCCTTATGTTTCTTTGTTTCCCTTTCTCCTTTCTTCCTCCCTCACCTCGCCACCCCCTGCTCTTGCAGCAAGACTTGGGTTTCCTCCTGAAGTGGACTCCGGAAGCAGGATGCGCTGAGAAGGAAGGTCCCCATCTTGCTGGCACATGTTGCACAGTGAAACCACAGAGGATTCAGGGGAGGGGCAGCGGGCAGAGCTGCCATTACAGTGCCCTCGAGCCCACAAGAGCCATGACTGTTCAGGGGTCAGGAGTACCAGACTGGGTCACCCTTCAAAGGGTGAGCCTACCTCCCAGCATGTGCTCTGTCTGCTGCCCACGGCTGGCATGGTTTCAGAACATTTACATTAATGGAGACAGACATTTCCCTTTTGGAAACTCGTTATTTGAGATGTTTAAAAATAAAACACCTTGGGGGTACAAGGATAGTTCAATGGTAGAATTCTTGCCTGCCATGTAGGAGACCCGGGTTTGATTCCTGGCCCATGCACTTCCCCACCCCACCCTACCCCCCAAAAGATTTAACAAATAGTGCTGCAGTAACGGGACAGGTACATGGAAAAAGAATGAAATGTGACCCCCACCATATAGCATACAAAAGAAATAAAAATAAAATGCCTCATCATGCAAACCTGAAGGGTCCTAACCCCTTGATTTTTGACAGTTGGAGTAATGGTCAGTGCTTTGCAGAACTGCCATACAGGAAGCACTGGAGACAGAAGGAGCAGGTGCCCCTTGACCACTGTGCCTGTGGAATCAGGCCAGGCAAACGATGATTGGAGGATCCATCCACACAACCTCTGCACGCACTGAGTCTCATGTCAAAAGAACCCCTGGGACAGAGAGCTCAAAGTCCTACCAAGCCAATCCTGGAACTCCTCCTCACTTCTTCACTGAGTGCCCAACTAAAGGACAGCCTTGGTTCCAAAACTAACCAGCATCACCTCCATGGTCACTGTATGCCAATACAGAATAGGAAAATCCACAGAGAGCAGAATCTAGGAGGTTGTGGGGCTCACCTGGTCCCCAAACTCTAACAAGGTCAAGAGCAGCACTCTGCAGTGGACAACTTCCTCTGAGGCTTCTGAGGTGATCCATCCCAGCCTGGATAATGCCAGGCCAGGATTAGCTTGAGGTCTGGGCTTGTTCTGTCTCTCGTCCTCATCTTCAACATCCCTGGGTGGTTATTTTAGAGCCTGAGATTCAGCTTCATAAAGAGAAAAATCATGGCCCAGAGAAACAGAGAGTAATAATCTTTGGTGGAACCTCATCAAAGCCCATCAGCACAATCCTTCCATACTGTCTTGTGTTACTTGGTCTGTAGCCTAGCCTATTTCAGTATGGTCCAAAAAAACTCACATTCCAGTTCCATGTAATAACTCCAGGAGGACATAGCAGGCTTCCTCATCTCTTGGGCCATAAGAAAGAAAAAAGGCAATGGCAATTTTTACTTTACCATCCAGGGTCTATAGAACCAAGAGTATAAAACCTGGGATTTCTGAAGACCCAACTCAATAGCTGCTTCCTGACCCTAGCTCTTCCCTCTCTAATATTTACTCTTCTTTTCTGGTAGCCCTAGCTGAAATTTCCTCCCTGAATCTCCATGCTCTCATTTAGACCCATGTCTTTCCATGCTTTCCTCCATGAAAATGGAGAACAAGCTGGTCTAGACACCATCATCCCTCCAGATTCAGAGGACATCGTTAGAGGGCATCATTAACTTCCAACAGTGGGTAGGTTATTTGAAGAAAATATTATTCACCATTTGCTGTACAAAGGCAGACTCAGCCAAAATCTCCTTAAGAAAATGATTTCTTTCAAAAGAAACCAGCTCCCTGTGGAATTAAATAATAGATATTAAATTGCCTTTTTATGCCTGGAAGCTAGTTCCCTGGTTGGTGGGCTGGCCTTCCCTTCCACAGTTTCATAATTATATTTATTCCACACAAGTGCTTCTCCCAGGGGAAAGAATATTCATTGATTTAGAGATTCCTAGTTGGTCAAGCCTCATTGAGGAGACACACTGGAACCAGAGCAAAGAAAATTACAATGGTGACCTTCAGTGCTTCAGCCCCTCCAAATTTATCAACATTTCTTTCGGGACAAGAAAGATGGAGAAAAAAGATCCAATTACATGCTTAGATCACCACTGAATCATAGCCCTGAGTTGGCAAACCAAAAACTAACAAACACTTCATGGTTGCCTTATAACAAAAAAAGATATACGCTCACCATCATTGCACTGAGCCAAGAAGCCCAGTCCAGTTGACAACAAGAAGCCCAAGTCCTCCACTGTCAGCAGAACCAACAGGGGCCCAGGAAGATTAAGGAAGGAGCTTGCCTATTGTCACACAGCTGAATACTGGCAGCCCCCAACTTCTCATCTGGATTTGGTCCTGGTTCGGCCACTATCTAGCAATTGTCAAATGTGGATTAGTCATTTACTCTCTCTGGATTTGTTTCTTGTCTGTAAATAGAGAAGGATCTGAACCAGACATCTGCTAGAGGCACTGTGATTCAAAAGTGGGAGTGCTATGGTTGGATAGTGGATCAAAATCCTGGCTCTGCTTCTAGTTATGATCCTGAACAAGTTACATAGACTCTTCAGCCTCATTTTACCTCATTTATAAAGAGGGGGTAAACAGTAGTATCTGGTGTATACTTTATGGAGTTGTGAACATTAAATTAGATGATCTATGTAAAATGTTTGACAGATCACCTTGTACCCAGTAATGACTCAATAAATCTTAGCTAGTCTAATCACCTGAAATCTTTTCCAGCTTTAAAATTGTATTATCCTAGGACTCTAAGAGGAATAAGGATTTTTCTGTATTTTTTTCTTTTTTCCTTAATGGTAAAAGCCCATGCCCCAGGCAAAATCAAGGCGAGCCCCAGGTATTGAGGACAGAATACTCAGAGAGTGATTTAAGGAGCCAAGAGAAAATAAGGCAAATGGATTCCAAAGGAGAAAGTGATTAATGCTTTCAAGGCCCTGCTAATGAGAAAAAAATCAATCTGTGAAATAGGCTGCTAAGCATACTTAAAATGCACATCTTTGTCCCAGGAATCTCCCTTACAGACACACATGTTTTGGTGCACAACTATATATTATATAAATATGTCACTGCAGAATTATATTAAATGTGTATTTCAATGCATATATAATGCATAGATAAATGTATGCATGTCTGACTATAAAAACATGTTACAAGTGCTGTTGAGATATTTGTGTGTAGCACAATGGGACAGACATGGCCAGTTTTGCCTTATTCAAGAAATTTACTCAAAACATCTTAGGACTTTGTTAAGGAAGCAAACCCCCATTCCTGGAAGCTTCTGTAGCATTACTCTGTGCTTCAATATTCACTATAAAATATCTCAGACATATAAAAAAGTAAAGAGAATACAAATTCTCAATATTTCCCCCATCCCTGCTGTTGTTACCTTAGATTGTTATTAAATATTCATTTCCTGCTAGTGATAAATGAAAGCAAGGGGTAAGGGGTATGGTATGTATAATCTTTTTTTCTCTATTATCGTTTTATTTCTTTTTCTGATGTCTTTTTATTTCTTTCTCTAAATCGATGCAAATGTTCTAAAAAATGATGAATATGCAACTATATGATAATATTAAGAATTACTGATTGTATATGTAGAATGGAATGATATA
>PVIY010004854.1:0-20818 GCA_004026745.1 Myrmecophaga tridactyla | reverse complement strand
TTCATTTCCTTTTTTTTTTCAGGAGGAGGAAGAAAATGGGGGTATTATTTGCTTGTTTTGACTCATGATCAAGATTTCATATGTATCTCTAATGAATTCCTCCTTTTAGGTTTGACTCTATCCCACCAGATGCTGAGAGATTTTTGGAGCACAACTCAGATATCCTGTTTGAACAGAGCCTCCCACCTTGTGTCACCAGGAAATGTCATCTTCATGCCACCAGCATCAGCCAGCCTGGGCTGAGGACGTCCACTCCTACATAAGGGGTATGGCCAGAGGCTCAGTGAAACGCAGGAATGAGACATCTACCTCATTTCCCTATTTTGCCAGCTGGGGGACAACTTTGTTACAAAGGAAATGTGTTACTGTACCCTGCACTCATTTAGAAGACACAGTTTCCAATCTTTTCTGGAAACTTGTAACCATTGTCATCTAAGTCTCTGGAACTTACTCTACACCAAATGGTAAATATCAAATGAACAAGCTACATAAATTACTAAATCCAAAATAGTCCACTACAGACGTGAAAAGACTCAATGAAGTGACAACAATTTTTACTTCTTTATTAGTGTGCATTCTTTCCTTACACACTAAAGTTTTAATGTTCACCTGTTCTATGGTCTGCTAACCCTTCACTGAACAGGCCTCCTGGATTTGGATCCCTTTTCCTATAGCAAATATCAATCAGACAAGCTTTAGGGTCATGTATCCCCAAGTAAGCAGCTCTCAGAAGGGAAAATGTGGCAAGTGAATGAGCCCCAGTTACTTAGCCTAACAAAATGTAAAAGGTCTTGTGTTGCTTTAGCAGAACCAGACACAGTGAAATTACAAAAATCAATAAAGACCTAAGTCACTAAAATTACAGGAAGGTTAATGTATAAAATGTATAATAGAATGTCATCAACATGGCAATGTAAGACAACCCCTGAAAAAAACTCCCCGGAGATTCAATGAATGAAATGACAAATCCCACTTGCTCAGAAATCTGGAGGAGGGTAGAAACCTGAGAGGACTCCAAAAACACTGAAGCCAAGAAAAAGGAAAATGCCAGGTAGGACACTTCTGCCCCAGACCCTCCGGTCCACTCCCTCTCCCCCATCGGTCCCACACAGCTCGGGGATGCTCAGAGGCAGCAGCCTGGACCCCTTCCACCTCCCACCAGGACCAAAGCAATAGAACCCCATGCATATCCAGGCACAGGGACCCAAGTCCACAGAGAACCAGGGCATAACACAAGCCACTGAGGAATGCTGCATACAAAAGGGCCCCAGGAGGAAGAAAGAGAGAGAGAAAGAGACCACAGTAAAACCACAGCTGGAAAATGCTATGCTCACTCAATCCTGTTTCTGTTGACTGGACCACCCAAACACAAAACAGACTTTTCCGGAGTGACCCGTCTTTCTGGATTGACCCCATATGACTCCCTGGGGCAGGAAACCCTAATGGGAAAGAAACCAGAGACAGAAAAGCCTCATAGAGAAATACAAAAGGGGGATGGGGCATTAAACTGAACAACTGTCAGATAGGAGGGTCCCAAAACTGAAAAGAATAAAGAAAACAGGGAATTGAGTGAGGAAGAAAATTTAAACACATCATAAGAACTGGGGAGAAAATTACGTGCAAAGCAAACAGAACAGATCAAGGTTCCTGGAGAAGGAACACAGGAGAGAAATTTTCTCCTGCTAGTGAAACAATTACACAAAAATCACAACCTTAAAAATGGTACCAGAGAACCAACAGAGCCCATGCAGCCAGAAGCCTTTGAAGATGCCTAAGGAAAACACCCTCAGGGAATCCTTACGAAATGAGAAGGCAGGAGAGAAAGCTAGCAGATATTGCCATGTGCTTTTCCATGAGAAAGAGAGAGAAATCCTGAATATCATCAGCATTCTTGAGCCAAGGTATCTTTCCCTGGATGCCTTAGTTTGGATATTTTTATAGCCTTGCTTTAGTTTGGCAGTTTCGTGGTTTTAGAATTATAAACTTGCAACTTAATAAATTTCCCTTTGTAAAAGAAAAAAAGGGGGGTACCACATTCAGGGCAAGAATCAGATGAAGAAGAGCTGAGAAAATCTAATCAATTAAACATAGGGATTATTCTAACATCTAAAATAAGTTGGACCAATTGTCAAAGAAGAGCCTTAACACATAGCTAATCAACAATAAAACCCTAGAAGAGAGGGAGAGATTGACCTTCCGAGTTAAATTATCAAGATAATCAGATGCCTAGACCATCAGCAAAAAAATTACAAGCCATACTAAGAAATAAGAAGATATAACTCCATCAAGGGAACAAATTAAAGTTTCAGAGGAGACATAGAATTTGGAAGAAATTTAAAAATTCAAGCAAATCTCCTATATCAATACAAGAAGATGATGAAAAAATTCATTAAAAGATAATGGATATTAAGAAGACAATGTGTGAGCATAAATAAGAATTTGAAAGTATAACATGAACATAACAAATTATGGGAATGAAAAGCACAATAGTAGATATTAAAAATATACTAGAGTCATACAACAGATTTGAACAGGCAGAAGAAAGGATCAGTGAATTAGAAGACAGGACAATCAAACTCACACAAACAGAAGAACAGACAGAGAAGAGAAGAGAAAAAATGAGCAGAGTCTCAGAGACTTGAGTGACAGCAGGAAGTGCACAAAAATAACTGTCATGGGTGTCCCAGAAGCAGAAGAGAAGGGGAAAGGGGTGGAAGGAAAATTTGGAGAAATTTACGGATAAAATGGCTTTTAAAAAAATTTCCCAACTCTTATGAAAGACATAAATATACATGGCCAAGAAGTACAGTGTACTCCAAACAGAATAAAACCAAATAGAACTAACCCAAGACACATACTAATCAGAATATCAAAGGCCAAAAATAAAGACGCAATTTGGAAAACAGCCAGAGAAAAGTGATTCATCACATACAAGGGATCCTCAATGAGACTAAGTTCTGATTTCACATTAGAAAGCATGCAAGTGAAAAGGCACTGGTATGATACATTTAAGATACTGAAACAGAAAAACTGCTAACCAAAAGTTATTTATCCAGCAAAACCGTCCTACAAAAATGAGGGAGTGTTTAAAAGATCCACCAACAGAAATGGAGAGTGTTTGTCAAGAAGAGACCTGCCCTACAAGAATTACTAAAGGGTGTGCTACAGGGTGAATGGAAAAGACAAGGAGACAGTTGCTTGGAATAGTGTGAAAAAAATGAAGATTACCAGTAAGGGTCAGTAAAAGAGTAAATGCAAACCCAATAGTACTGTATCCTCATTATACAGCTCTACTCAGAATACAATTGAACAAGAAAAAGGATATTTCCTGAAAACAGATGGTCAAAATATAAAATGGTAAAGTGAAACAAAAACAACATAAAAAGGGGGGAAAGGGAGGATATGGGGCAGAGAACGTCTATGCTATTGAAACTAGGTTGGTATCTTTTCAAATTAGTAGGTTATAAATGCAAGTTGTGTAATATAAGCCACAGGGAACCACAAAGAAAGTATTTTAAAATATACAGAAACAGATATGAGGAAAGGATTGTCAGACACTTCACAAAGGATCATCTATACAGAAAAGAAGTTGTAATAAAGGAAAAGAGAGGCAAAAAAAAAAAAGGATACGACATGAAAACGAAAGGACAAAATGGCTTAAGTAATGCCTTTACAGTAATAGTACTGAATGTTAATGGATTAAACTCCCCAATCAATGACACAGAATGGATAAATAAAGCATGACCCAACTATATGTTTTTTACAAGAGACTCACCTTAGACACAAACACGCAAATATGTTGAAGGTAAAAGGTTGGAAATTCCATGCAAATAGTAACCAAAAAAGAGCTGGGGTAGCTATAAAAATGTCAGACAAAATAGACTTTAAGTCAAAAGCTGTCATAACAAAGGGGAAAAAAAAATTGGGTAAATAGAAATACTAGTGACCAATGAGAGGGAGGGGTAAGGGGAATGGTATGTATGAGGTCTTTTGTTTTGTTTTGTTTTTTCTCATTTCATTTCTTTTTCTGGAGTGATGCAAGTGTTCTAAAGAATGATCATGGTGATGAATACACAACTATGTGATGATATTGTGAGCCATTGATTACATCCATGTATGAAATGTATGTGTGTGAAGATTTTCCAATTAAAAATATTTTTTTTAAAGCTGTCATAATAGACAAAGAAGGACATTATATATTGTGCTGGTTTGAAAGGATGTATGTCCCCTAGAAAACCATGTTTTAATCTAAATCCCATTTCATAAAGGCAGAATAATCCCTATTCAATATTGCATGTTTGAAACTAACCAGATCATCTCCCTGGAGATGTGATTTAATCAAGAGTGGTTGTTAGAATGGATTAGGTGACATGTCTCCACCCATTTGGGTGGGTCTTGGTTAGTTTCTGGAGTCCTATAAAAGAGGAACCATTTTGGAGAATAAAGGAGATTCAGAGAGAGCAAAGCAACATAGCCACGAGAAGCAGAGAGCCCACAAGCCAGAGACCTTTGGAGATGAAGAAAACGCCTTCCAGGGAGCTTCATAAAACAGGAAGCCAGGAGAAAGCTAGCAGATGATGCCTTGCTCGCCATGTACCCTTCCAGCCAAGAGAGAAACTATGACTGTGTTTGCCATGTGCCTTCTCACTTGAGAGAGAAACCCTGAACTTCATTGGCCTTCTTGAACCAAGGTATCTTTCCCTGGATGCCTTTGATTGGACATTTCTACAGACTTGCTTTAATTGGGATATTTTCTCAGCCTTAGAACTGTAAACTAGCAACTCACTAAATTCCCCTTTTTAAAAGCCATTCTGTTTCTGGTATATTGCATTCCGGCAGCTAGCAAACTAGAACATATATTAATAAAAGGGGCAATCCACCAAGAAGTATTGATCATAAATATTTATGTACCTTAACATGGTGCCCCAAAACACGAGGTAAACACAGGCAAAACAGAAGGGAAAAATAGACACCTCTAGAATAATAGTCGGAGACTTCAATACACCTTTCTCATCAATAGATAGAATATCCGCTACAACTAATTGTTGTGCTATGCTTTGAAATTTATTGCTTTTTTGTATATATGTTATTTTCCACAAAAAAGAAAAAAAGTGATGATAAAAAAATACATATTCCTTCTAACCTCCAATGTTCTGGAGCAGCTAGAAGGAAAAATCTGAGATGGCACAGTGGCCCATGACAACTCTGGGATCTGTCCTGTAACTACCTGGTGAAGAGTGCTTTGACAACTATTGCTTTTTTCTTTCTTTGCATCTATGTTATATTATACAATAAAAAAAAGTTTAAAAAAAACAGGACATCCAGACAGAAGATCAATAAGGAAATAGAGAACTTGAATAATATGATAAAAGAACTAGATCTAATAAATACATACAGACATCACACCTCCAAACCGCAGGACATACATTCTTCTCAAGCACACATGGATCATTCTCCAGGAGAGACCACATGTTGGGTCACAAAACAAATCTCAATAAATTTTAAAATATTGAAATTTTACAAAGCATTTTCTCTAGCCATAATGGAATGAAGCTGGAAATCAATAACAGGCAGAGAACAAGAAAATCTACAAATATATGGAAGTTAAACACACTTTTAAACAATCAGTGTGTCAAAGGAGAAATCAAAAGGGAAATCAGTAAATATCTTGAGACATACAAAAATAAGAATACAACATATCAAAATGTATGAGATGCAGCAAAGGCAGTACTGAGAGGGAAATTTATAGTCTTAAATTTCATTAAAACAAGAAGAAAGAAGGGGGTGCAAAGGAGAGTACTTCTGTGGTAGAATTCTTGCCTGCCATGTGGGAAACCCGAGTTCAATTTCTGGCCTGTGCACTTCCCCCAAAAAAATCAACAAATGGTACTGCAATAATGGGATAGTCATATGGAAAAATAATGAAATGTGAGCCCCACCATACAGCATACAAAAAAAAAAAAAAAAAGGAAGAAGAGCTAAATGCAAAGCCCTGGGAGGTACAAAGTTAGGTCAGTGGTAGAATTCTCACCTGCCATGTGGGATTCTGGCTCCATGCACCAGCCCTGCCTCCGCCCCAATCAAAATAAAGAAAAACATTGTGAACAAAATTTCCTAGGATATACCTATCACATATCTGCCTCTTTGTGTGTGTATGTATAGATAAATACATATATGTAGGGAGACACATTAAAAAGTATATTTAAAAAAGTCAAAGCCCTAACTGTACAACTAAAGGAAACAGAAAAAGAGCAGCAAATTAATCCCAAAGCAAACAGAAAGAAAGAAATTACAAAGATTAGGGCAGAAATAAATGAAATTGAGAATTAAAAAAAAAATAGAATGAACAAAACTGAGAATTGGTTCTTTGAAAAGATTAATAAAATTGACAAACCCTTAGCTAGACTGACAAAGAAGAAAACAGAGAAGACGCAAATAGCTAAATTAAAAAAATGAGAGGGGGAACAGTACTACTGACCCCACAGAAACGAAAAGGATCACAGCGATATAATCCAGTCCAAGGTTTCACAACTGCAGCCTCCTGAATAGATACTGGGCTAGACACTTAGTTATCCCGAGGGCTGCAGGTACATAGTAGGGTGCTTAGCAGACGCCTGGCCTCTACCCTCCACATGCCAGCAACCTCCCTCCTCCGGCTGGGACAAAGGAAAATGTGTGCAGACATTACCGGGCAAAATCTCCCCTGGTTGAGAACCATTACCTTGGTCATTAGGCTGCTACCTCAAATACAAATGACAGTGCAAACAATTATTACAGCTTGGACCACCAGGCTACACTGTCTTTCTCTAGCTCAGGAAAGCATTTATGAGAATCCACAATGACACTGAAATTCCCCAGGTTTCAGAGTCCCAGACACCTTCCCCTCTGACTCTTTCCCATGTACCTGGGGACCTTCCAGATGCTGCTTTGTGTAACATTCAAGGTCAGTTTAGCAAGGTAAATAACCTATTTTCTGATCTACATATATAGCTTTTAGAATATCTTCTTGTTTTTTACTAACTACTTTAAAAAATTAGAAGTCAAACTATTGCAGATCCTCATGGTTAAATGAGCGTGACAATACACCAGTTTATATATTTTTTAAAAAAAGAAAATCATGACTTAAATTCACAAGTGTCTTAATGCTCCAAAATTCATTCGAACATGTGCTAAACCCCATTTCACTCTGCCTGGGTTTGTTGGTTTGTTCTGTGCTTGTTTATTTTGGGGTTTTTGTTTGTTTGTTTTATTTTGTTTTTTGCTATGTAAATTTTGCAATGGGTTTTCTTCTGATAAACTAGAACAGGACACCCAAATGCCTCAGATAATTTAAATATAGCCTTGGTGAAAAGCAGTAAGATGGCAGGAGTTCTTCAAACTTTTATCTCTGCGCACCCCCTACAAGAATTCTGGAAAACTAAGTACCACCTCATTCATTTTTTTTAATTATTTTTTAACTTTTTTTTTATTGTATAGTATAACATATATACCAAGTAAAGAAATAAAAAAGCGATAGTTTTCAAAGCACTCTTCAACAACTAGTTACAGGACAGATCCCAGAGTTTGTCATTGGACCTATATATGTCTATAAGGTCTAATTCATTTATCAGATTATTTAACTTCCCTATTTTCTTGTTGATCTTCTGTCTGGTTGTTCTGTCTACAGAGGAGAGTGGTGCACTGAAGTTTCCTACTATTATTGTTGAAACATCTGTCGCTCCCTTCAGTTTGGCCAGTGTCTATCTTACGTACTTTGAAGCTCCTTGATTGGGAGCATAAACATTTATAATTGTTATATCTTCTTGGTGAATTGACCCTTTAATTAGTATATAGTGTCCTTCTTTGTCTCTTATGAAGTTTTTACATTTAGAGTCTATTTTGTCTGATATTAATATAGCTACTCCTGTTTTCTTTTGGTTACAACTTGTGTGGAAAATCTTTTTCCATCCTTTCACTTTCAATCTATTTGTATCCTTGTGTATAAGATGAGTCTCTTGTAATAGATTATGTTTCTTAATCCATTCTGCCAATCTATATCTTTTAATTGGTAAGGTTAGTCCGTAAACATTCAAAATTATTACTGAAAAGGCGTTTCTTGATTCCACCATCTTATTTTTTTAATTTTATTTGTCAGATCTATATATTCTTTTCCCTCTCTCTCTTTGTATTCTTGAAATTACCCTTAGTGGTACTCTTCAATTCTGTGCCTTCCTCCAGACCTCCCTTTCCTGTCTTTTTTTTTTTTTTTTTTTTTTTTTTTTTTTTTTTTTTTTTTTTTTTTTTTTCTTTCTTTCTTTTCCTTTTTTTTTTTTTTTTTTTTTTTTTTTTTTTTCACCAGCAGAACTCCTTTAAGTATTTCTTGTAGGGCTGGTCTCTTACTGACAAATTCTTTCAGGACTTCTTTGTCTGTGAAAACTTTAATCTCTCCCTCACTTTTAAAGAACAATTTGGCTGGGTACAGAATTCGTGGCTAGAAGTTTTTCTCTTTCAGGATCTTCAATATATCGTAGCACTGCCTTCTCACCTCCAGAGTGCCAGCTGAGTAGTTTGAACTCAGTGTTACTTGGTTTTCCTTGTACGTAGTAGATTGTTTTTCCTTGCCGCTTTCAGGATTTTCTGCTCCTTGTCAACATTTGACAGACTGGTTAGTATGTTCTTTGGGGAAGACCTATTTGGATTTATTCTGTTTGGAGTTCATTGGGCTTCTCTGACTTTTATATTTATATCCTTTATGAGGGTTGGGAAGTTTTCCCCCATTATATCCTCAACTACTCTTTCTAGCCCTCTACTCCTCTCTTCTCCTTCTGGGACAACAATGATTCTTATATTTGCATGCTTTGTTTTGTCTATCACTTCCCTGAGTTCCCATTCAATTTTTTCCATCTTTTTTGCCATCTGCTGTTTTGAGTGTTCAAAATCAGTTATCCTTTCCTCTATATCACTTATTCTTTCTACTGTCTCTTCACGTCTGGTGTTGTGTGCCTCTAGTATGTTTTTCCTTTGGTCAACAGAGTCTTTAATCTCTGTGCTATCTGCTATTTTTCTATTTATTCTTTCAAATTCCTCTTTATGCTATTCTACTGTCTTCTTGATCTCCTTTATGCCATTTGCCATCCCACTTATTTTATTAAGTAGAGTTATATGAACATCTGTGATTAGTTGTTCCAACGTCTGTGTCTCCTCTGGTGTTTTAATGCGGTCATCAGGCAGGGCTGTATCTGTCTGCATCGTGAAATGCTTAGTGATCTTCTGCTGTCCTTGTAGCATGTAAATATCTTAACTGATTTACTTTGGGAGTTGATTTCTTTCGGTAGTCTAAGGCCTTGTGTTTGTGGGATGTTGTACAGCAGGGAGCAGGGCACGGGTTGGAGCACCCAGTGCGGTGATTTGCTTCAGGGCAGGTATAGATGCAGGTTGGGGATGTTACGCTGAGGCTTGTGAATGTGGGTGCCCAGTGGCCAGGGAGGATGTAGCTGTGCGGGTGCACCAGTCTGGGGGTGCACTGGTCTAAGGCACGGGGCCCTTTTGTGCATGCGTAGAGCTGTGGCAGCGGGTTGGCATTACGCCTTCGTGGATTGGGGGCAGATGTGGCCTGGCTGCGCAGGTTGGCACTTTCTCAGAGCTTGGAAGTGAGGCTGAGGGCTGTGTGCACACATGGTTCTAGGACGGTTCCTAGTCCCAGGCTTCCGTCCATGCCCTCCGCGGGCTCTGCGGCTCCGCACCTCCACCCCAGGATCCAGCTTTCTGCCTCTCAATTCCTCGGCCTCTGCAATCAGGGCTGCCCCACAGGGTGCAGGAGGCTCTCCCAGGTCAGCCACACTCCCGAACTGCCGCCTCAGTCGCCCTCCTGTCCCTTCTCTAACTTTTCCGTGGAGCAGGGCTAAGCTCGAGCTACTCTAGTCGGCCATCATCCTGGAAGTCTGTCCCACCTCATTCATTTTGAAGTTGACATTTAAAATATTTTCATCTTAAGTTTGAACAGTTGGAAAGACATAAATTCTGGCATATAAATATTGACAGCAAGTCATTTAAATGTACCTCGTAGGAGCCAAATAGCACAGAGATTTGAGTCCCACCATTATCCACTTCAAAAATATGAAAAATAAGGTATGCCCAAGGTGGGAGAATGTTCTGTATCCCAGTTCTCAGAAGCAGTTAAGAAGAGGAAAAGAGGAGGGGTCTTACCAAAGAGGGGGAACTGGAAATTTCTACTGCTAATGTGGAACTTATCTACACACACTGTAAGCCTACCTGCATAGTAGTAAGTCCCACAGATAAACTCACCCCCAAATTCACCAGGCTCCTCATCTCAGAGGACGCCCGCAACGTGCCCTTTCACCGTGAACTTTGCTTTGAATAAATTTTGCTGTTTGCTGCTAAGAAATAAAATAAGCCGTACATTTGTGTTTTATGTACTTTTCCATTCCTGAGCTATATTCCATACACAAAACAAAAAATGCGCAAGCAAGTGCTTCCTCAACTCAAAAATTTTACATCAGTCCTTTTTCTCTTTAATTTGTATTTCAATTCCATTTCCTCAAGGAGTCTTATGCTAAAGCAATTTATAGTTTATGCTGGAAAGCCTATTATCGATTTCTTTGTCATATTTCTTTGCAATAAAAAATCTATATACATTTCAATTTAATTTTTTAAAATTTTCTGTGGGCCTAGGGCTCTAAATGCTTAAATAAGAATCTCCTGGAGTGAGTTATCATTAAAATTATTAGTGGCAGAGAACAAGTTCATAACAATAAAATATAATCTGGAGTTTTATAATTATCAAACATCAAAAAGTAAGATATTCTTGGAAATGCATATTTTAACGGATGGGGCTTTTTTCCTTGTTTTGTTCTTTTTTTTCCAGTTCATTCATATATCTGTAGATAAACATTAGCCATTGCTAGAAAAAGACAGTGTTGAACATAAATTTTCTTTGTTTTTTTTTTCTTAAACAAACATAAAACATGTTTGCTTAAATAAGGAAATTTGTTACAATATTGTAATTCTGTTCTTTGAGTTCCTTCCAAGTTGCATGCCCCAGAAAGGCCCACCAAGGGAAATTATTTTTAAGGATATGTCCACTGACAAATCAATTAGGTCCCCTTTCAAAGGATAGGGCAGTGTCTGAATGCTAAAGGGTTTGTGCCCAGTGATTAGGGAGCTTTCCTTCCCCACACCAACAGCAATAATCCGAGGGGCCCTTTGTTTAATGTTGGGCTTTGCTACCCAGAGGCAAGGTGATAAGGCAAGGGCAGGCGGTGTCCTTTGGTGTCCTTCTTTCGTAAAGAGAGAGAAGGGCATCTGAGCCAGGGAAGGTGATGAAGGACACCCTGCCTCCAGGTGCATTCTCAGGCTGAGCACTTTTAGGACATCTGGAAGCTGGGGGTGTGGAAATCGATTTTGTTAACTCTATCCATGGGCCTGCTAACTGCTTGGAAAGACTTCGTGTTGTCTTGAAGGTACACGGACCCAGTCTAAAGACTGGCCTGGATGGTCTTTGGAAGGTCTGGCCCTAGGCCAGTTTCTCCAGATTACAGGACTGTAAAAAGGGAGAAAAGGCACCAAACCCTGATCAACTAAAAGGAAAAAGCACTTACCTCGCGCCTCCTGATGGGACCAACACAACTGAAAGATACAGGGCCACCTATGGCGCAATTGTACCGGAAAACCTGAACCTGAATTCTTCAAGCCTCTAGGTCTAACTCCCAGTTTACAGGAAACAGAGGGACTGAGGAACACATTACAGGGCACCTCAACGCGCAATCAGGCAAAGCCACATCACTGGGACTTTCTATAGACAAATGACCCAGCTTCTCCAACAAATTGTTGACATGGAATAAAAAAAAATCAGAACTATTAGAGAGTAAAAGAGACTTAAAAGACCTACCAACCAAATTCAATGTGAAAACCTTGTTTAAATCCCGATTCTAACAAATCAATTTTAGAAGACACCTTTTGAGACAATGGGGAAAATTTAAATATGGATAGACTAGATGTTTATTTTCGTAAGGAGTTCATTGTTAATTTGGTAAGTGTGACAATGGCACAGTGATTATGGTAAGAAATAAAACCACACAAAGCAAGTTGTCCTCATTTAGAGATGCATCCTGAATTTACAGGTGAAATTACATGATGTCTAGGCTCTCACGTTAAAAAATATTCCAAAATCCCAAAAAGGTTGGGGTAAAATAGGTAAAATAAGGTTAGCAAAATGTCAGTATGACTGAAGTTGAGTGATGAGTATGAGTCTCGCTACTTTTTTACATGCTTGAAATTTTCTATCATAAAATGCCTTTTCAGATGGAAGGGGAGATGAGAAAGAAAAAATTAATCAATGTGGTAGACCTTCCCAACCTTTATTTCATTTTACAAGTACCGAAGTGGTTGCCTGGTAAGGTTCCTCCACCATCTTAAGAGAGGCAGGGTCATTCAAAAAGTTTGAAAATAATCAGTGATTGGGCGGCTACCGTGGCTCAGCAGGCAGAGCTCCAACCTGCCGTGCTGGAGGTCTGGAGTTCGATCCCTGGTGCCTCCTGCCCATATGCAAATTTTTTTAAAAATAAAAAATAATCAGTGATAACTGGGAGGCATCCATACAGAGAATGAATAGATGCATCTAATTTGCATGGGAACAGAGACTGGAGATGACCCCTGGCAGACAAATATCAGAATTAACATGTCCCCATTTATATTTCTTTTCCCACATGCCACTTACCCCTGCTGCAAAGCCAAGACTTCCATCTAAGATCCGCCTCTGAAAATGAAAATGAGATGTTTCAGTTTCTAAGGGACAGCAAGATGTGTCCTGTGACAAGTGGTGGCTTGAGAAAGTCACACAAATAAAGACCGGCCCACTCCTGAGTTTGTGTGTCCAGAAGCCTGAACCCAAGTCTTTATAAAATGGGCCAATTATGAAACAGGCCAAAATCAGGGGCTGTAAAACCTTCCCTCCATCCCATAACCTGTTAGAGGTGTTCTTTCAGTGTGGTACTTGGCTTGTATTAATTCATGCATTATCTCTTTCGAGGCTCTCCCTAAGATTTATACGGCTATACATCTTTCTCAGGGAGCTGGCCTAAAAGATGGAATATCTTTAGAACTGGTGAGTTTGTTGAGCAACCAAAACTCTCACACACACACACTGCCAGCAGGAGTGCAAAACGGCACAACCACTTTGGAAAACGATCTGGTGGCATCAATGAGGGGTGAACATACACCCAATTTTTGACCCCGTAATGCCACTCCTGAGTAATTATGTAGCAGAAACGCATACTTGGAGTCACGAAGCACATGTTCTAGAATGTTCAGCACTATTTGTAAGAGCCAAAAAGCTAGAAAGTTCCTAATTGCCCAGGAACAGTAGGATGAATGCTTCCTTTAGGGTCTATTCCTACCAGAGAACACCATATGGCAATGTGAGCTCCCACACAATTCATATCAATGAATCTCACACACATATCATGATGAGTGAAATAAGCCAGACACAGAAGGGAACATATTCCAGGATTACTCCATTCATATAAAGCTCAAAAACAGAGGAGACTAATCTCTGCTGCCAGAGGTTGGGGGTTGGAGGGAAGGGTGGGTGGTGATTCAAAAAGAGCCTGAAGGGGCTACTGTTCTGTCTCTTCACCTGTGTGCTACTGATGGGGCATTTGTGAATATTTATTAAGCCATACACTCATTATATGTGCACTTTTCTTTTTGCATTTTATATTTCAATAAAGATTTTTTTAAGAAAGAGGTGGCCTAGTTAAGTATACCTTCTACAGCCCCATGGACACATGACAGGCATGCTGAGTGGCTGGTCACTGCCATCCTGGAGGCGTGGGTAGTAGAGGCATTGGGTCAGTGACCCCTCGCCACAAGCAGCCCCTCCCACCTCTGCGGGGCTGGGGGATGGACGGAAAGTTTTGACCCCAGTGAGCTGACAAATGACATGCTTCTCTAGGCATGACATGGCATAAACAAAGTGAGTCTAACCTACTAATGCCATCAGATCAGACCAGACCAGATACAGAATTTAGGCCCAATCACTCTACCAGCATTCATCAGATCCTGAAAGGGGAAAAATTATACGTTTTGCCTAAAAAAAAAGTCAATAATCCTGTCATTCCACTTTTAGACATGTATCTCAAGAAATTAATCAGTTAAGCACTCAGAGATTAATGTTCACCATATGTTTTTTGTAAAAGAAGAAAAATGGAAATAACCTAACTGTCCAACAGTTGGGGAATGGTTAATAAATTATGGTACCTTCTTAAGATGGAATACTATATAGCATTTAAACAATGGCCTCAAAAAATCATTTAGGGATATGGGGGATGTTTATGATATCAAGTGAGAAAAACTGGTTTAAAAAAATTCCATACAATTTGATGCCCATTATGTAAATTTACAGTATGCATATACATGTATATAGTCAAAAAATACAACTGAACCAATTTGATGAAACAAGGTTAATAGCTTTCCCTTCTGGGAAGTGGGATTTAGGAACTTTATAATTTCTTAAAGCTTTTCCATAATTTATGAGTTTCTGGCAAGTGAAATATTATTTTTAAAATCAGGAAAGCAAACTGTGAAGGATGCTAAGACAGTGTTTGTTGCGGCAGCTGGCGGCAGACTGCCTGGTGCCTCCAACCTGTCCAGCCTGCACCGCGGGCTCAGCCACGGGAACCTGACGTTTGCTCCAGAGCACGGAGCCACCTCCGGGGACTCGCCGCAGAGGCTCCTTTGTCCCTCAATGCCACCCCCCTTTCCTCGCCGTCACCCGCGCCTCCCACGCAGGAGAGAACCCACACAGCAGGCCTGAGGATGCTATCTTTAGAAGGCCCTGCTTACAAGGTTGGTCCTTGGCCGTCGTCTGAGAACATGGCTTTGGAGGGTGCTCTCTGTTCCCTCACTGATAAGGGTTGCTTAAGAGGCCTAGGCTACTTGTACAAGGAAGGTGATTAAGGTTTTCCTTCGGAGAGTCTACAGTGTGGGTATTTGCTCAGCAGAGGGTGCCTACATGAGCAGCCCCCCATAAAACTCATGGGTGTTGAGTTCCTAATGGGCTTCCCTGGAAAGAAACATTGCAAGTCATTGCATTTTTTGCAGCTGAAAAAAGGAGTACGCTCAGCAGGCCCCTCCCAGGAGGAGCAGAGAGCACTGGGAACCCACCTCCCTGTGCCTTGGCTCCTTGCTGAGCCTGCCCCTTCACTATAATAATCCTCAGCCATGAATATGGCATGAATATGGTCAATCAGTGAATGTGTGAGTCATCTTAGGGACCCCTACATGCCTCCAGAGGGTGAAAGGTCTAAGCAACTCCTCTTACTGACCTGCATGATGACACTAGCAGGAGACAAATTTGGGAGGCTGTGGTTCCAGAAGAGAGCAAGGCACCTCCATGGTAACTTGTCCCTCCTGATATGCCCAGTTGCCCTGGCCAGGGGCTGCCTAGTGAGTCCCACTCACATGAATGTAACAATTCATTCAGCTCTCAATGGCCAGCTCAACCCCAGCTGTCATGACTCAGCGAAAAAGAAGACAGTAAGGATGAAACCAGGGACTGGTTTGCCCAGAATCTGGCATAAGGACACAAAGACAAGACCCAGGTAACCAGAAGTGACTGCTCTGGGGAAGGAAGGGAGAGGGGAAGGGGAAGACATGCCTTCTCATCTGCCTCCCAGGTGTCTCTCCTTCACAGACTGGGTTTTGAAAGTTCACACTCCCTGTCAACAGTAATCTGTGATTGCAGGGCTGGGTGTTTCAAGGACCTCCTACAAAGAGGGGGTGGGGTACAGTGACAGAAGGCCAGGTATTATCCCTGAGCTCAATACCTGCTCTACCAGTCTCTCCCTCAGCTAACATCCAGCACCGGGCTTGCCAACTTCCTAGCCACGTTTGAGGTTCCAGGTCCGTTTCACAGAGAGTTGAAATAAATCTGAAATCACTCACTCATTTACTCCTCTTGTAAGTTCTACAAATGCACTGCTGAACAATGCAGGGGTTTCTGTAGCCATTGAGAGAGCAATGGACTGCTCTAGGTCTGGAGAGCGAGGGAGTTAAGGGTTAGAGAAAGACCAGAATTTCAGGCCTGTGGGTGGGGGTGGGTTGTGGGGGGTAGTGGGATGTGTGGGTGGGAGGAATGAGGGGCTGGGGAGCAGTGGGTGGGTGTGGTGGAGGTATGGGGTATGGATGGTGTAGGTAGGAGATGGGGTGCTGGAGGTGTATGTGGGGGTGTGGGGAAGGGATAAATAGTGGTATGAGAATATAGGGATATAGGGTAGCTGTGGGGGGGGGAAGATATGGGGTGGGGGTATATCAGATGTGGGGGATACGGAGGTGCTAGTGTGTGGATGGGAGGTGCATGGGGGTGTGGGTGAGCTCGCGTGGTGGGGGGTACATTTCTGTAAGCTATGCCTGCGTGTATCATCCCAGTGGGGGGAAACGAGAAGCTCTAGAGATGGGGTCAGAGAGAAAAGTAGCAGATACGCTTCTCCTCGCCCCACCCCCCAGGTCTTTTCAATCACCCCAGCTAACTCAAGGAGAGGACCATCACATCTAAAACCTAATGTTCTTCAATCATGCATATTACCACCTGCTCCAGCCCTGAAATAAATTAGTGGGTAGATAGAAATCAGGCAGTGGGCTAAAAGGAGGCTGAATAACTGGGCTTCTCACCTCCTATTTCCTTCAGAGGTGTGGGGCTGAGGAGCAGACAAAGCATGGAGTATGTCAGCAGCCAGCAGACACCTGCTCTCCCAGTCTTTGGAGGCAGAAGGGGAAAAAGTAAAAATGACAGCTACGAAACAATAACACCGCCACCTGGGCATGTGGCTGCTGTCATTAAAGAAGCTGTAAACCTGCTTTACAGAGTGGAATGATTTCAGGGCTGGCTAAGAGAGTCCCCACAAACCTGCAGAACCGAAGGAGGTCAACTCACCTGTCCACTAGAGAATATGAACACGAGGGCCGCCCCTGCCGCAGTCATCCCCCAGGTGAACAAGGTGCCTAGCAAGGCCTGGGACACGGAGCTGTGGCCTTGGAGCATGCTGGATACAGCTGTGGTCAGAGGAGTAGGAGAGGGTCAGCCATCAGTGGGCCATTTCGGTGGCAGGCACAC
Organism: Myrmecophaga tridactyla; assembly: GCA_004026745.1. Lineage (NCBI taxonomy): Eukaryota > Metazoa > Chordata > Mammalia > Pilosa > Myrmecophagidae > Myrmecophaga > Myrmecophaga tridactyla. The sequence goes on along the minus strand of PVIY010004854.1, from coordinate 3,708 downwards.
ACACTACTCTGTTCTAGCACCTTCTGTCTGGTTCGGTGGGACCCACAGGCCAGCACCAGTGCCCCATGGTGGGCACCTTTCTGCCCCACCAACCCAGCATTCCTGGAGGACCCAGCACTCAGGTGTCGGTCACCCAGCCTTCTTTATCCCAGTCCCCCAGGGGATCAGAAGTCATCTAACTCAGAAAGGAGGGGTGTGGGGACACCTGAAAGGATGCCAGAGCAGCCCCAAAAAGGGGCTACAACTCTGGAAATAGATCAAAGAGAAGCAGCTCAAAAATGGGGACTCTTCAGCCTGGAAAAGAGGCACACAGAGGGCTGGACTGCGGCCTTCTGGCACGTTCGGCCTCGTCCACCTGCCCTGGCGTCATCTGCTCTGTCTCTGGGGATACGGGTGATCAGCTCAGCTTCACTCTTGAAGCTCTTCCACCTAATTCCTGATCAAACCTTCAGTCGCTGGCCATGGTGGCCTGCCCAAGGGTAAACGTCACGGACTGACCTTCAACACCCCCCCTTCCAGCCTGCTTCCCCACCCCTCCCAGTATGGACAGCCAACTCCAACTCAACCAAACTACCGACAGCGCCTTCAATTAGCCCCGGCCCGTCATGCCTCCAAGTCTCTGTTCACACAGCTCCCTCCACCTGCAACGCCTTCCTTCCCAGTCTCCAGCCTCAGAGCCCACCGCTTCCTCTGCAGCCCATGGATGCTATCTCCTAAAGAAGGCTGTCCTCACCTCTCCCCAGTCCCCGTCCTTGAGCCCCTCTTGGACGCTTCCTTAGTGTGGATGCATCATTATTGCTTAAGAACAGGGACCATGCTTTTTCACATTTGGCACCCCTGTAAAGTAAGACCTTGTGACACCCAAAAAATATCTGTTCAATTGAAAAGGGTCCGCTTACCTTGATAGGACATTCAGCAAGGACAAGGACACAGACCTATAAATGGCATTTCCCCAGGTCAACTCAGCTCCCTGCTGCTGAAGCTGAAGTTACACCACTGCCCACCAAGAAAAGGAGGGGAAGTACCATTCCTCTGTTTCTGCTCAGAGAACCTCCTCTCGACTTTAACCTGTTTAAAAGTCTAGCTCAGAAATGATAGGGTGTCAGATCTTTTGCTGTGGAAAGTTACAAGGTTGAAAACTCATTTGTTGAAAAGCCCTGTGTTCTCCTACACAAACACTGGGGCTCAGAGCCTCCTCTCAAAGGCCTCATTCAGCTCCCCACAGGCCTTCCAGCATCCACAGGGCTGGACACAACCCCACCGGGTTGGGGCCTGCCAGGCCCCTGGGCTCTGGGAGGAGCCAGAAGCCCTGCACTTCCAGATCAAGAGCTGAAGACGCAGCCGCTCTGGGAGACAGAGGGTAGATGGGACCCTCAGCAGCACAGGATCAAAACCAGGAGGACTGTGAGACCAGGCCAGCCCAGGTAAGCTCAGGCTCAGCCCTAGCGCCAGGAAACCTCAGAGACAAATGACATCTATAGATTCAGACTGTGTCCTCATAGTCTAAACAGAAGTCGGGATGGTAATTGCACTAATCAAAAAAAAAAAAAAATTTCTTTTAAAACACCTTTATACATACGTCACCTCATTAAGACACCCTAAAAATGTGGTTCAGGTTTGTTTCTAAACCAAGACACCTGGATCTCTACAACAATGCTGCTAAGAAAGAAAATTTCAAACGGCATTTATAAAGCACTATACAGGGAAAGCACACAGCAATTTTTACTTAACTATCACCCAAGTCAGGTCATAACAAAACCTTTTTTTTTCCAGCACACGAAGTGCCTTTGGGCTACAGAAAATAGCAATCCATTTACATCTGTCAATAGGCCAAAGTCAAAGGGATTGTGTGGGCTCCAGAACAGAAGGGAACTCGGCGTGTTCCTGGTGGTTCATGGGGTAGGAAAACATTCTTCTCAGTCCATCCCCATTACACCTGAGCGCCTGGGAAATGAGAAAGAGGAGCACAGAAGGAAGGGCAAGGCCAGCCTTCCCGTGCATCCCAGCAGGCACAGCATTTGTCACTGGCACTTCAAGCCCAGTGCTCTACAGGGGAAGTCTCTTCCATTTACTGATTGAAATTCTCACTACTCAAAGGGGGGATCCCAGAACCAGGCCTCGCACGGAGCTGGTTAGAAATGCAGACTCTCAGGCCCCACCCCACACCTGCTGAATCAGCATCTTCATTTTTCCAAATTCCATGGGTGCTTCTTATGCATATAAGAAGTGTGCAAGGCGGTCGCCTAAAACCGAAACGACTTCCAAATAGAAGCCGCTAAAAAACCAAGAGCTTAGACGACGAGCTCTCTTGTCTGGCATGCGACTGGCAAGGCTGACACAGAATCCCAAGAGAACAAGAAGTTTTCTCCAAGAGACCGCTAACACGTGGGAAACGTGGAGCATCCAACACATCCGAGGCAATTTATGCAGTGGGGCTCAGACCTCCTCAGGAGCTGGATATTTGTCCCATAAACCTCGACAAGAGAGGCTCATTCCCTGCCGCTCCAACTTTTAAGATGCCAACGGTGCCCCCCACATGGACGCGTTCTACCGCAGCAGCACGTGACACATATCTGACCGATAAAGGATTTCCTTCTTAATAATTTTCCCTCCGTTTTTTAAACCTATTGCTCTGCTTCCAAAAGTCAGCTTTTCAAGAAGCTGGTGAAGTTGCAGAAGCAGAAAGAATTGCAAAAGTGGGCTGCCCGGGCCTTAATGAACTGCACGCACACATGCCCTGATTCAGCAAGGGGAATCCCGCGAAAACAAATTGGGTTTGGGTGGATGTGATTGTGGAAGAGGTCTCTAAGACGTTGCTACTCAAAGACTGGTCCGCGGCCCAGCTCACCTGGAAACCAGGTGGAAATGCACCATCTCAGGCCCCATACAGACCTGCTGAATCAGAGCCTGGGTCAAGTCTTGACAAGACCCCCGGTCAAATGTGAAAGCTCCTGCTAAATGCCCAGAGAGGGTGAGGGGGACTCCCAGAGCTGGAACTGAAACCACTTCTGCTCCGGGGATCCTGGGTCCCACACACACCCACCATGAAGCAATGAATGAAGAAGAACTCGGCAAGCCACTGCAGAGAGGAAGGCGTAATGCCCCCCAGCTCCCCCTGGGAGGGGCTTGGGGCACCCTTCTTTCTCCTCGGCTCACCTGCCAAAGCCTCCCTGCTTCTCCTCCACCCTCCACCTCTCCCCAAGGGGCCCCCGCCTTCTGAGCTGCAGCTCACTGCCCTTCCAAGTCCCACACTCTTGCTCCGAGACGCCCAGACCCCGGCCTCCAGCCCGAGCCAAGGCGCGGAAGGAGAGAAGAGCCGACTCACTACGTTGCCCTCTCAAGCCCCCGCGCCACTTCCATCAGCCCCGCTGCGGTGCCGCTCGGCCGCTCCAGCCCCACAGCCACTTCCTGCTTCCCTCCCGGCACACGTGGCTCTCCAACCTCCAGGCCCCTCCCTGCCAGGCTGCGACCAGCAAATCCCCCTCCTGAAGGATAAATTCTCTGCTTCACAGCCTTCTGCAGGCTCAGGAACGGAGCGGGCGGGCGGAACAGGGCGCCCTGAGGCCCCAGGGAGCACATCCTGCTTCAAAGCCCCCCCTGCAGTTTTACAGGAAGCTGTGGACACTGAGGGAAAGAGCGCTCTGTAGAGTCCTGAGATAGTGTCACTACGCCTAGGGCAGCCCGGCCTGATGCCCTGAGTGAGCAATA